>JAVCKZ010070923.1:0-13829 GCA_034780755.1 Lepetodrilus elevatus
ACAAATCGGTTTCAGAACGTTGCCATAAGAACAGTTCTAGTCCAAAAGCGTACGGTATTAGGGACACTGACTCTATAACATATTTTTTAATTGACTTAATTGTATGTATATATTACAGTCATTGGAATATGTATAAAAACAATGAATCCAGTAATCCAGTACTCTTATGACAAATCACAGGTGATCCAATATACACCACTGGTAATATGAATTCTTATGACAGTGATGTATTACACTGATATATTACTGATCCAGTAAACATTAGCATGCATTGAATATCCCAGATTCAAACCCACCCTTGTATCTACCTTGTTGATGAATATTACATTAATGTATTTACATACAGCATTAGGGCATTGTGAGGCCATTCAAACCAAAGGTGTATAATTTCCTATATCATATGAAAGCGTGTTTTCTTTCTGGGCTGTAATAACATATATTTACAGGTAGACTGGAGTCACAATCTGCCCTGGTTGAGAAATGTGACGCTATTTTGGAAACGGAGTAAAGATGCTCGTCCGTGCGGTTAATTTGATTTCAATTACAATGGCGCGGAATTCACTGAACTGTCACCTGCTGAATAGGCACATTACTGGAGCGCTTGTACCTGCAGATAGTTCAGTGATAGCTGGAAGTTCACCTGGAACAAAGACCTGCACCTTTGTAGATGTATTACATTCAGACCAATGAACTCTTTAACAACAGGAATTGCATCACACTCTATTACTAACATACTGTAACAGACTATAGGCAGTAAATCAAATGTTATCAGAAGGAGATTTAAAACTGGATACATCGTTGGATGTTATCAGAAGGTGATTTGAACCAAGTACTTGTACCATGAAACAAAGTGATACATCGTTGGTTGTTATCAGGTGATTTGAACCAAATACTTGTACCATGAAACAAAGTGATACATCATTGGTTGTTATCAGAAAGTGATTTGAACCAAATACTTGTACTATGAAACAAAGTGATTCATCATTGGTTGTTATAAGAAGGTGATTTGAACCAAGTACTTGTACCATGAAACGAAGTGATACATCGTTAGTTGATAGAATCCCACCATACTTGTCAGAAATATTGTCATAGATCCTCGGAAGTGACAACACACAAGGTGAACGACGACTTGATGCGTGGATATAGCACTATAAGCCAACAGTCTTTCCATAATGTCCCCACAAATCATAAATGCATCATAAACGTGAATATCTTTCTCCCATTGCCTTAAAGGCTATTATGTCGTTCTAATACTTCTCGTAGATTCGTATTACTTCCAGTGTATAATTCTGAAAGTGATAAGCGTTAACAGTGCTCGAGTGAGTATGACGGGGTACATTAAAACCTTCAGTGAATCGAGATCACCTCCAATGAATTGGCTTGAAAGGTCCGCACAGCTCTCGGTGCGTTTAACAGTTTATTCACTTCTGAAGGGAATGTCTTTGAAATGTTTGGCTGTGTGTGTATACATGTAAGCAAAACTTCCTGGTGATATGGAACCTATAGGAACTGTACAGGAACACTGAGATTCTCTGCTAGCGGATTGAGAAGGAGTCGGAGTTGAAGGATCTTGGATTAATACAAAGCTCTTGGGAGGTCTTCCGTATAATAGATACATTTAAGAATCATGTGTTAATAAATAGATCGAGCCATGTGGCAGAGTTCAATCAGGGTGGAAGTAACCAGGATTGGGTCATACTAATACATTGAACTTTGATATGGTGCTAAATTTTGGCTTGGCCTAAAAAAAACAATTTTTTTAAAAATTAATTTCTACACAAACTTTGTGGTCACCTTACACCTTAGGTCACTTTACTAATTTAGTTATAAATGCTGATTCTTCACCAAGCAAGAAATATGTACCCAGTAGAGTGAGTGAGTGATTATGGAGTTTAATGTCCCTAAGGGAATTGTTCACCCATTTACGACGGACCCAGTAGGGTGAAATGTGAATGTGAATGCTGATTTTCGAAATACTGGAAATACACAGTGTCCAATACAAATCCAATACAAATCCTATCATACACAGTGTCCATGCTTGACACAAATCCTATCTTGCACACCATCCATACTACAGATCCTATCATGCCCAGTGTCCATACTCTACAGATCCTATCATGCACAGTGTCCATTGCAAATCCTATCACAGTCAGCACCTGACCTAGGTGATGTTCTCAAGCTGCACTAAATGAGCGGATCATCTGATGGTATCTGTAGGATGAAACGCTGGGCTGGGGGGGCTCCTTAATTGACCGCCTCGTCCACCTGTGTCCAGCTGCCACACCTGACCGTCAGCGCGAGGAACAACGCTGGTGTTTATCTACAAGGGTCGTAGGCTATGATAGTAAAGCAGTGTACATGGTACGTACACAGTCACAACACAAACATCGAGTGGCTTGCTGTTACTGTCTGTATCAGCTACATATAGTAAACTATAGTAAACTGTCTCAGAGTACTGTCTGTATCAGCTATGTATAGTAAACTATAGTAAACTGTCTCAGGGTATAAAGCTCTATGGAGAAGCTCTGAATATTTATGGTCACTTTTTATGTAAATTATTTGAATCAAAGTAAGACATTGGCCTTTCTTGTGGACAAAGCTAGGAGTCAACGAGTGTGTGTGCACTGTAATTGGTTTGATAATAGGGTATTCTCTCTGTGTATCAGTTTCTACTGTCTATGCTGACTTTTGTAAAGCGATTGAAGCTCACAAATAATGCAATTACTAATATAATTTCTTTCAAATATATTTTCCATATATATATTTTCAATTTAATTGTACATCTCATCTTCTGCATTTGACTTGTTGAGTGAAATATGTTTTTAAAATAAGCATTCAAGTGGGTCTTCATGTAAATATTGATACATCTTTTTTTATTATTAATATTATAAAGCTATAATAATTATAATAATAATAATAATATTCCTTTCCAAATATCTATTTGGTAGACCATAGAAATATTTAATTTTATGACATGACTTGCAGAATGACTGAAAGAAAACCATTAATATTTCGGAAAGATATCTAAAGGTTTCTTGTATGCTTCAAATATTTCAAAACGTTTGAGATCACATTGAGATAAAATTGGCTTACAGATGATTGATTCAATTATGTATTGAGATTTGCTGAAAGGCAAAGAATAGCTGTACATCTTCACATTGGTATGTAGGTGTGGACGTACATCTGGTGAACAAAGTCAAACACAGTCAGCCAGGCATGCTGAGTCCTGCCCTGAGGCATCAATGTAAGTCATAGGGAGTTCACAGTACATAAAAGTAAACCAGATGTAGCAGGCTGCTTCATAACATCAAATACAAATAAAAAGTACAGAAAACACTTTCTAAGTTTACACATGTATTGCCATTGGACTTGGTGGTAAAGGTTGTCCCCTGAGAACGGTGGCAGTACACCAAGGAACCTAAGTTTAAATCCCAATGACATTATTCTGTTACGTAAATATTTAGGTAATGATTACAGTAAGACATAAAAGGCTAACAATATTCCTCATATTATATTTTCATTAAAATCTATTTACTTATTTGCATATATTTTTCATTATAAAAGTGAAAATGGAACTTGTTATGTACATGTCAAGTTCAATGACTACTAGCTGGTGTGTACATCCTTAGAGCAGGGTTCTGTGATCACATGGTAAATAACTCCTTCTATGTAGATGTTTTATGTACAAGCCACCCTAATATATCAGTGCATCTTCTAATCACATCCTACATGGTAAACACTTCTCTTTATGTGTAGATGTTACATACTAGTATGTAAGTACAAGCCACCCCAGTGTAGTGTATTTACACAAGACAAAGAATGACCATATTTATCTTGACATAAATGCCAGTTTCTTGACATTAATGCCAGTTAACATACACATCTTGATGTGGGATACGCTTGACAGCCACTGTTGAGATAGACATATTAAAAAATTTAAACTTTGACATTATTCATACTTCAAGTTCACTCAAGCTTACAACAATTTGGTTCCATTTTTGTATATGCATGCTACTGGAACACAGACTATATACAATGGCCTTGTACAATGTTATACTCTGTATACGTACTTTAGATGACAAGGTTTACATTCTATATAGTTTTATTATGCTATTTTCATAAATATATGTAAAAACGTATCTCTACGTCAGCATATTTGTATACAACAAGTACTGTATGTATTTTTAAAAGCAGTTACATCAGCTCATTGTGGTTTGTATTTGTTTGATATAAGCCCCAAACCACACCCAACAGTAATGTGTCTGCGTATTATGTCTGTAATATGATCCATTTTAAAACATAATGAAAATGGCCTAAGATATCCGTGAATACATCTAATTTTCTATAGCATTATTAATTTCAATACTAGAATCTACTAAGAGCTTCTATCTAACAATTTTGTCATTTGAAAAAAAATATGTTTTAGTAAATATGATGGCTGTTAAAGCTATCAAAGATAAGAAAGTTCAGATGGGTCAACTAATATCCTATTTAGATATTTTTTATCGCAATATCATATAATCCAATCACATTATTTGTTCATTTCCTGATAACGAAACAAGATAAATATTATCCTATACATAATGCGACTATAATTACCATAGATTATAAATAGCATCCTTCTGCAGCACCTGTTAATTACCATAGTACATGATACATTGTGATAATAATCTCAACTACAGGAAGTGATGCAGGTAGTGGAATACAGGAACATGCAACAGTTGTTAGGAAATTATTATTATTATTATTATTATTATTATTATTATTATTATTATTATTATTATTATTATTAATAATTTATTATTATTATTATTGTTATTGTTGTTGTTGTTGTTAATGTTGTTGTTGTTATTCATAATCATAATCATAATCATTGTTGTTATTAATATTTGAAAAATGTATTGCTGCCCTTATTAAAATACATTGCACATGTTTTTCCTTATTCAAAGCAAAGTGATTTCACACTGTCTGCATTTGTACAATGATTTCAATATGATTTTTTAAAAGTTGAAGTGAATTCAATTTACAGGAGAATTATATAGCAATCTTCTCAAGCACATGTTTATATACACAGCCAAAGAACTACGAAAATACCAAATAGTTAGAACATATCAAGCTTTATAATTACCAGGAATAACTACAACTTACTGATACCTATTTGATCCTTTCTTCAAGAACTTGACCCCTAAAATATATTTTAATCAGTCAGAAATGATGCAAGATTTGTAGTGATAATTGTAATTTGACACCAAATTTAGTTTTGAGGGTCATTTGACACCTTATTTTGTAAGCCAAGGGCGAACTCTGCATCACTAACGATTAATGTGCTACACTGCATGTGCCACAAATTTGATCATGTACAACCTGGGGCCCTATGGGTATAGGTTCACAAATCTCTCTTATCCATACTGAGACCATAGCGCTCTCATATACTCCATCACCATGTATAAGTAAGAGATCACTACTAGAGCACTATGCTCTCGTAGTGTAAGAGAGCTTCATGAAATAATTAACAGACTTCCTTCATGTCTTGGCATATTTGTGAAACTGGGCCCACTGTACATTTTTTATGGGGGTAGTGAAGTGAAGTGCGACAGATGCATGGCCTGCTGCAGGTAAATATTTTCCTAATATCTGAAGGCACATGACAACACTGGCGGAATATCTGGGATTATCGGAGTATACACAAGGATAACCACAACTTTAGCACGATTGTTAGCAGAGGGGGCCATCTGGGAGTGTCGCAGGGCAGACCCACCGGGGTCACATCTTAGGGGTCAGTTTACATTGGCTCCGCTACTTTGATCATAAAATCTGATTCACAAGAAAGTCACCTGAAAAATTATAATGTATTTTTGGAAACATGATCATTCAAAGACGAGGTATTGTAGCCTTTGTTCTGTTCTATACAAAGGACATTTTGAAAAGTTGGTTTCTTCTTGATTATGATATAAATTCAGAGCATGCATACTGTATACTCAAAATAAACTGAACTTTAATTTGGAATATTATTTTTGGATTAATGGATAAACTGATTTTCAATATTAAAAAGTAAAAAATAAAAATATAAACATAAAATATGAAAATATTGAAAATAAAATAAAATATTAAAATATTGATAAATGATTGCCCAGTAGACTATAGTATGTAGTCCAGGTGCCAATTGCATGACGCTCTTACACTATTGTAAAGTCAACACTTTCTATTGTGGCGGGAGCCCATGGCAGTTACAACTATTATAGCACTACAAGAGCGTCGTGCAACGGGCACCAGGCAATGTAGACTAATTAAGCTGTCTTAGCACCAGGGTGGTCACGGTCAACTACAAGCATTGAATACCCCCGGAACTCAGGACACCCTTTACACCACAGCCAAATGTGTATCGTGAGCCGTGGTACGAGCCACCGTACACACCACCTCCAGTCCCACATATCACTTTACACACCCTTTTATTGCAGTCCCTCCAGAGGGGTATTTACCTGGGATTCTGCTCATTAACACAGGTAACACAGGTAGACTCCAGTGTCACACAGCTGACAGGTGCCATGCATGCATAATCATGTCAATCACCTGACGGCAGGTAGAAATAATTGCATTTACCAGCAGGTAAATTTCATTTCGAGAGCAGGTTCCCAATATCAGATTTAACAGGAGACGGAACTGACAATGAGAAATTGGACGTATCTATTTCGTTGAAAAAAAGTGACATGTACACATTTACGTGCTAATTGAAATACTCTGCAGATACATCAGTGTGAAATTAGACTTGGAATTGGAGTGTTGGCAATTATTCATAAAGATTTGCTGTTTGATGAGTGGCATATAATGTCTCTTGAAATTGACTTCTTTTTTTCCCCCCCATTTTTTTTTAAATTGGGGTTTAGAGTCGCTTTCAATATTCTTTCACTTACATCACAGCTTTCAGTTTAGGGCAAGGGGAAACCCACAACACCCTGTAGCACTGAATGTTGCAGTAAACCTGTGAACACCGGGTGGTACTGACAGATCAATGTGATATTTACTAGTCAATAAATCTGAAATCGATCCAATTAAAAGTAGTGGTGAAAAACTGATAATTCATGAAATAATAAGTTTGAAAGACAAATATAATATATTAACCTACAAAGCAGTCTAATTAAAAGTGGGAGGAAAGCCTGAAGGAACAGACATCATGGATGTTTAATGCTCTTCTGAGTTCATAACTAATCTAGCTATCAAGCAGAAGTATGACATGTAATTATAACTGACATCCTGCTTGTTGACATGACACGGCATCTTCCCAATCCACTTGCTATCCTAGACATGATCTAGTTCTACAAGTGTGTTACAACAGAGGTCTAAGTTCATCTGCATGTATCTCTCTATCATAACCTTACAACCTCCTGTGTTCACTGTCGGCCAAACTATAGAAGGTACATGTAGTACAGTTACCACATACAAGATGATGACGGTCTGTTTTCTATGTCTGTCAAAGGAATTGAAGTTTGTCTAAAGTAGAAAAATTAAATGAAACTAATTGTATGTTACTATTTAGAATTAGAGTCCATTTTCTTTCTTCTTCATTTTAATTACACATCTAGAGGACATTTTCCCACCAAAATGAATGTAAATAAAAAAAATTAAACATTACACAATAAATTTTAGTCATCTTTGACAAGGACTAATTATTAAAGTACGTTTCAAAAAGTAAAAATAAAGTCTATTCAGAAATCTAAAGATCAATTATGGTATGAACAGTAATGGATATAATTTTAGATATGTTGCGCAATTAAGAACAATTTCCAATTGGTATGATTGAATCAACATATGCACAAATAACCAAAGAAAGTGATTTACAAATGTACATGATGAGGATATGCTTTCAAGTTCTCTTTTAACTGCCATCACTTGATAGGTATTTGCCTTGAACATAGCTATCCGCATTGCAAACCATTCAGCTTGATTTATGCCCATGCAGACTACCTGAGGGAAGACAGATGCTGTATATGGAAGCCGGTATGCTTGATATTTAGTTACAGAAGACATCCTAGGTTATACCTAGCAGTCATGCACACCTTCACATACACCTCCACACTGCCTGTGTCCTGTGTTGTCCCGTGTCCTGTGTGACAGTCAAGACAGATGACTGCCAGACGTTCGCTTCATATGACTTATACAGAGGTGCCAGCTATAGTATCAGCCAGGGTTGTATTCTATGTCCCCCTCTCATAACTATCAAAGCGAAATGTTTATATGACTATGTATAGAGCACCTGTTCCACGCCAATAAGCAAACACCGCTCTGTGGAGCAAGTCTGTGGCCTGCCAGACGGCAGTCTTTGTTATGAAATTCCTAACATCAGGTATGAAATAGTCATCATTCCTAGCCAGTAGAACAAAATAAATGTACCCATTTCAAACTGGGGGAAACCAAGACAGGGTCGAGCGACCTTTGTCATATTTGTCAGCTGACTGGAGGTTTTGTAAAGTCGTGACAGCAGGATTTCAATGTAGGCTGGGGTTATTGTACTAAAGGCACATCTGAAAATTATAATGTTTATTTGACGGAATAAAGCAAAAGTGTATGCAGTGAAGAGGACGTGACAATAAGCCGGTGAGATATCACCCTGAGACAGGCTTTAGCGACTACACACACACACACACGCTTTACATAGTATACGCTATTTGCAATTTCTAAAGTATCTCGGCCTTTTCAATATTGGCTGTGTTTGAATTGAACGTCCTTCCTCATTTTTACTTGTGTAATGCAATATCCATTGGGCAGATAAAAGCTATTTTGAGATGGAATGTGAAAGGGTCTGATATTTGTATATTGGATGTCAAAGGAAAATACTTACTTATTTGCATTATATACACATGAGGAGGCATTTATATAATATATTCACAAGCTGAAGGTGCTTTATTATCAAATGAGTGCAACAAATGGCCGTTCCTTTGCCATGAAGCTGAAATCCAGACGGCACTCTTTGTATCGTATTCTATCATTGAAAGGCGATGTAATAGTCGTATCTGTCCAGAAACACCATCATGGATGACCTACGGGCAGTTTGGTCAAGTGTGACCTCAACTACTCACAGAGACCTGTATGGTGTCCTCCAATAGATGACCAATCACTTATACATTTGACAATATCACAGGCTTCAAACACAGGACATTATTTTCTTAATCAGCAGATAATGACGGCCATCAAGAATAAGCATTGGAATATGTACATAGGAGATTCACAGAGGTTTCTTGACTAAACCAATTTACACTTTGCTGCTATCCATTCAGTCAACCCCCCACAAGTGTTTCATCTTGACCGTGGGTCAAACCAACATGGCCCCACTGCACAAAGCTTTCCTAGCTTGTTTGGACATCCCAACACCATTAACAGTATTTATTATCTTGTTGTCAAAGCTTGTGTAGTATGTGAAGATCATCTCTTCATAAAATGTTATTAATTTTGTCAATGTGTAACTAAGATTGTTTTGTGCAGTTTGGTATATGAACCCTGTATGTGATTGCTGGACCCTGTATGTGTCTGCTGGACCCTGTAGGACCCGACACAACATTTGGACACTTGTGTAAATCTGAGAAAAGCCTGGACTAATACTCACCAAATACACACCATCCTCATGCAAACAGTCACCTGTAAATACAGAGAACACTTCAATATTGCTGTCAAAATCAGCTTTGTTGTCGCTGGTATATGAAGTATGATATGGACCATAGCTTCCATTTAAAGTGTGGCTAAGTACTGTGGCCAAGGGCCATGAGTTTAGTACTTGTATCTATACTGTAAGCCGATATAGTCAGTGCGGGTGTTTGTCATTACTTATGAGATGTACCATTGCAACAATGTGCCAAAGCTCTTCAAATATTGTTAGTATTAGTAATATTGCTAATTGACTAAATGTTAGTTGTAAAATAGGTACATAGTGATTTTCGCAAGGTGTTGTGATTTTGAAAGAAATACTTTCTTTTAAAGCTTGTATAAAAGCATAAGTATACTGGGTTACCTCTATTAATTAGGCTATGACATAGAATAGAATAGAAATGACAAATATCATAAATGGATGTAATAAAATATCACTACCGGGTAAATACCTGAAATGAATAATATGCAATCTGATATGTCAAAACGGTTTAATATTTTGACTATACATGTATGCTGAATCAAATAATAATTATGTATTAAGTATGGCATTGTATTCTAATAGACTTTAAATACTGTTCCTCACCTTTGACTGCTGCGCTGCCCCACACCACCACCACCACCCACACCAGGGACACACCCAGCAGGGAGTGGTGCCCCACCATCACGGCTCCTCTGTCACAGTACTGGAGCTGGCTGAGTTAGGTGGGATCCATTCCGCGGTGCAGCCGTCTGGTATTCCGTACTCCCCGAGATCACACAACACTGGTAACACTAACACACATGAATACACTTCCAGGAATCTCAGCAGGTGTCCTACAGTAGGTGTCCTGTCTCCAGGAATCTTCAGGAATGTCCTATAACAGGTAATTCTGAAATCCACGATATCCTACAGTAGGTGCCTCATCTTCAGGAATCTTCAGGAATGTCCTAAAACAGTGGCCTGGTCTCTTGTAATGTCCTACAGCAGCGGTCTCGTTTCAAGTTAGGACATCAGTTAGGACATGTAATCCATTGTCTCTGTATACAAGTAAAAGTATAGTTAGTTAGATTTTATACACGATCAGAAATTAATTTTCATTAGGAGAACAATTTCAAAAGAGGTCTAATCTAAAATGTGCTGGTATTAGTGTCAATTTAAAAAATAAAAATTACTTTTAAAAACAAGTTGTTTTGTAAAAGGATTGCCACTAATGTCTTTGCTAAGGACTATGTCTTGCCTGAAGCATTTCAGATGTGCTCGTTATCCCAGCTGTCTCAGGTAACTCAGGTGTACACGTACGGTAATCACATCTTCTCTATAAATGTTTTTCAATGACAATATGAACTCACAATGACATTTTAGTTCTAACTAAACATGATGAAACTCCAAACAACAAACTACTGTAAAAATAGTACAATCATTTTTTAAAACTTTTTACAGTCAGTTTACGAGTCCTAGACAATAATGATGATAACACCCTGATTAATCTTTTAATCCGGAGCCTTTTATGTATGCTACTTTAGTGGATCGTACTGATTAGCGACGTGCTGTACTACAGGTGAGTTGATAGTCAGGTACTAGTACCAAGACCTCTCAGTCACTGCAGTGGTGTATGACCGCGGTGGTGTATGACCGTGGTAAAGTGTATGACTGTGGTGCACATATCAGGTTGACATATTCATGTCAGGTAGGATTGCCATTTCAGCAGGATAATGTGTACAATATAATGTAGTGTAGCACACAAATGTTCAAAGTTATACTAACAAGGTTAGAGTATTATGCAATTTCCTGTTTCAAATAGTACCATTATTAGGTTTCTTGCATTAAGTAGATATGTTCCTTTGCATAAAACCAACATCAAATGTAATAGGTTCATGACCCAGGCTTGAAAACCTTGCAAAATGAAGCAACAATAAATAATATATATATTAATTATCATCATTATTAATTCTGTATCTACATACAGGTAATGACAATAGATTTTTAAAATGGTTTAAGTAAGTACCCATATATTCAATATAATCATTAATAATGTGTAGCTGGATGTGAAAAAAGTGTTCTATCCTACTGGTGTCAGAAAGTTAGAGTTACCCCTTTAGCTCAGTCAGTAGAGTGTTTAATGACCTGCAATCCACCAACTAGGGTTCGAATCCCAGGATTTACACGGTCCTCTGCTGCAAATGAATTTCCTCATATTTCATAGTCTGAGAATGATAAAAAAAATGTTCAGAAGGAAGGTAAGTTCATTGAAGTGTTAGTGAACACTGTAGCAATAAAGAATCAGATAACCAGCTTCACTGAGATTGTGTAACATGTAGCATGTAACCTGACACATAAAGTGTTTCCCATTCACCAGGCAGAAGGTCAGTCCTGCATAAAATATGTAAATTTTAACAGCAGTATAATCTCTGATGAGCATTAAACCTTTACGATCACTTCTGTTCACACCATCAACCTGAAATAGGTATTATTGATAAAGGCTCCCACTTACATTAACAGGCAGGCTTGTAGCTGATTCAATTACAGACAATCAGCATATATTTCTCTAGGTCTATAATCCTGACTTAGCCAGATTTTTTAGCCATGGATCAAGGTGTCCATCAATCAGCGGCTGTGTCGGACACTTGACCACTACTGTGACCAGTCTTGACCACTACACTGGTCAGGCTGCAGGGCTCTCCATCACTGACCAGTCTACAAGGAATGCAACACCACCTGACAGGCTGGCTTACTCTGTCAACTGGAGGAGAATGCCACAGAGCCTACATTAAATCACAGGTACAACAGGCGGTTGTACTCCTGGATATTAAATCTTACTGCGGGATGGTCTGTGGATCATATCAGTACATATAAATTTATTTAATTGGGTTAGTTTGTATGGAGTGTACAGGTTGGTTATTCATGACTGAGAGTAGGAGACAAATGCAAAGGATTTATCATTTTGATTAAATATTAAGTTGTTTTACCATTTTACATAAATGTCATTGAATTATTATTTACTTTTTTTTAATATCTGTCATTATGCAAATGCACATTATTTTGTATTATTCTGACCAAAAATATTATATTTTATATGTAAATCGTAATTAATTTGTATTTTACTTTTACAAATTAAATATCTGCAGCCATTTAAATTCACATTGTGAAATAGTATAATATAGTTTTTATATCAATTTGAATTAATAAATTAATCACCTTTATTAAAATATCTTCAATTATTCAAATGTACATCTTAATTTATCATTCTGACTAAATATATATACATGTATATATATATATAAATATATATACCGTCACAGTTACAACTTAAGTTTCACGCTTTCGCGATCATCAGGTAAATATTTAAAATATATTGTAATTCATTATTATTCACTTTTACAATATCTACAATCACTCAAACACACATCTTATCATAGTTTATTAGTACTTGTACATGTTTCTTAACATAGTTTTAGCATATTAATAAATATTAAGACATATGATATTGTCCAAACAACAGATGCAACTTGTCCTAAACACACCTGTTCATTGAAAGGAAATGGGAGAGGCCCAGAACAGAGGCACAGAACAATACGTTTTCTATGAACAGAGGCACAGAACAATACGTTTTCTATGAACAGACAAAGAACAGAACACATAATATTTGCAATATGGCATCCCAATGCTGTCAGCATTCAATACAATTGTCTTAGCAAATGTCTCATTAGTAGCATTGTCAATATTAAGGAGATAATTAATTAAATATTTAAAAGCCCACAGATGCTAAAAGCAGACTGTATACAGGTTATAAAAATAAGTTTCCTACAATGTCATCGATCTTGGTAAACTCAGCCCAGTATAGAGATCATGGTTACTTCATATTCATACAGCACATAGACAGTATTTATCTTCTGAATATATAATGTTACAAGTGTTATACTATCAAGTGTCCTAGCACACTACTCTAATTGATAACACTTGTATTGCATAGGACAAGCATTCCATGTTAAGCTACGTACAATGGTTGCATGACTGACATACAATAGGATTAATTTTAAGGTACATGACATATTAATATACGTATTTAACTAACTTATCCCACACATAAATGCTCACTTCTAGTATACAGATCATATCAAGGTAGATATAGAATATTCTTACCCATACGGGAAAGCATATGCCGTTTCGTAATATATTGATATTGACCATACGGTCAATATTACTTGACACA
>JAVCKZ010070934.1:0-13828 GCA_034780755.1 Lepetodrilus elevatus
ATGGTAATTGTAAACAAACTCTTGCTATTTCAAAGACTAATTTCTCATTAATGAACACATATTTTTACAAGAACATTGTTGATTTCAGGTTATTTTTAGTCAATCTTAATTACTATATCGAGAAATAGTATTCACCCCTTAGGCTGAAGCTCAAATGCACAATTTTGAGCCTCGGCCCACGGCCTAAAGCAACTACTCTTGAAGACAAATATACAGCAAATCATATTCATAGGAATGTCTCCCTATTAGGTCAGCTGTCAATGCCAGGGATCGGTATCATATTGATGTCACCATACACACACCCTTCAAGACTGACACCAGGGACGGCACATAAATAGTACAAAGAACAAACTGACTGACAAATGATGGATGTAGTTAGCAGTAAGGGTTCTCAAAGATCTTGGTCCCATGTGCAAGCTCTTAGGGTGGATAACACGATTCATAATAATTGGAACATATCTAATTATAGATGCACTTCTGAAATTGTCACTTTTGAAGAAATAATACTGATTTGCAACTGTCAAATCTGTTACATGAAATAAAGTAGTTTAAGTAGCTGTAGTCAACAGAAAATATGATATGGAAACTAAAGCCTTCTATGATCAATGTTTACACCAACTAAAAGAAGTAAGAAAAGTAATTATTTGGGCCTATTTGAGTTATAATGTACAAGGCATATTACCGTGCCTGTAATTATTCCAGTGTTAAGGCAATGAGGCGAATGTTAGAGCTAGTTAGATTCCACTTCATCACATACACAGACCACAAAGTCTCACGAACAACAACATTTTATTATAGAATGAAAGCAAGATATGAGCAATCTCTTTCAAATCATTGAAGCACTCACTCGATACGCCGTTATAATGAATGTGATGTTTTAGTGAGTCAACATGATCACTGTTATTTTAAGGGGGGAAAAAAAACATGTTTACCAAAACCATGGAAGTAATTCTTAAATCTCTCATGTTCTAAGGCCATGTGTCAGATGTACTACAGCATTTTGGCAATGGAGACATATAGAATTAATTCTTAAATCTCTCATGTTCTAAGGCCATGTGTCAGATGTACTACAAAATGTAGGCAATGGATACTACAAGTCCATATAGAATTAATTCTTAAATCTCTCATGTTCTAAAAACCATGTGTCAGATGTACTACACAATTTAAAGACAATGAAACCTATAGCCTCTGGTCACGTGAACACTTGAGGCTGCATGCATGTATACTCTACATAGGATATGACACAGCTGGCCATGTAGGACTTTGGGATACAGTCATGATCTCACCAGGATCCACATATGGCTCTACCCATGACACCGGCACTATTAGATCAACTGGTAATGTAATTACAATATACAAAGGTAGAGTGACCGTCCTAGACAGAGGGACTATACTATTATACGGTCCAGACAGATGGAGCTTATTGGGCTTCTCATCACCAGAGGTGATGTATACAATATACTCATCTCAGGATCAACGTCTCATAAAAGGGTCCTAGTTTCAGACTTGGCTGCTGTTCATGACAAAGACGTTATCAGGACCAATGTACTTGGTTTCTAACTTAATATGAATCACTTACGAACCACTATGGAATTAGTGGTGGGCTGGAGAAATGTTGCTCAGTTATCTACCCTTGGTACAACATGATAACGATCCATTTCTCAACTCTCTCCCTGCTGGATTAGGCACAGCTAGATCTTTAAGGCGTCTCTGGTTGCCTTCAACATGGATAAGGTTAAAGGCATTGATGTACATACAAATATGGTGTATGGTGCACTATATAAATGCATATATTATTATTATTATATACAGAACAAAATGTGTTGTAGTAGAAATAAGACCAGTGGCAAATAGCATTAACTTACAATGGGTAGATGATATGATGGGCTGGTGAAGACCCTTCCAAGTGCAATGTCAGAGTCTGTAGGGCTCTGCACAATATTAAACTGCTGGCTCCACTTCATTATCCAGCACTTGTTGTGGCCTGAGCAAGTGCTCCCGATCAATTGTATCTGCTTTAGGATCTACATAAAATGTCTACAAGTCAGGAGCACCCAGCAACCTGGACAATGTACAAGATCACCGCTAGACATTGGGGAACTTCTCCATCGAGATCTAAGACAAAGCAATGGAATTTAACACACCAGACTAGGGCAGCAGTTCAATTGACGCTATCATGTGAAAGATAATATAAGATGTATAATACCTAACTACGATATATAGACATGGACATGTTTTGTTAAAAGAAATTACCATTTTGAGGTAATTTTAATAGGACATGTATCAAGACTGGACAGATGTGTATGGAGTATACGTCATGGTATATCACTGATGGAGTATGGAGTATACGTCATGGTATATCACTGATGGAGTATGAAGTATACGTCATGGTATATCACTGATGGAAGTCTTTAACCCTCACCCAGCTACCATACTTTACATATGACACCGGGCCTCAAAGGTACCCAGGTAGCAGGGTGAGGGTTAAAACACTATAGAGAATATTAAAGATTGTTGCATTAACTTTGTTCATGTTGAGGAATATTAGAATGATATAGCATTGTAAATATCTCTTCTGTGTAAGAAGAATACAACAGGGGTAGATTGTAAAAAATATGATATGATTGAAAAAAATATTATGACAAAAAAACGTTGCTCGTATTGTCAAATAAGAACTATTTTATTATTAATGGAACTGCCCACCTGTCCATTAAAATACATCAGTTTTTCAAGACAGCTCATTGTACTTCTCCTAATCACATCATGTTATTGATATTTCTTGAAAATCGTGGGGAAAAAACTTAAATGTTCTTGGTCTATTTCAGGTGATATGGAGGCGAGCTGCGGATCCTAATCCCGTGACGATAGGGAACTTAGTATACGTGGGAGACTCGCGCTATTCTCTGCAGGAAATAAAGGACAAAGGAGAATGGAACCTTGTGATTAAGAACGTTGTGCCTAAAGACTCAGGGGTTTATGAATGTCAGGTCAGCAGCAGGAAAAAAATTATCTGGCACATACTGCTAAAGGTTAACGGTGAGTACGGTGTTAACTCTTTCATCCTTGTATCCTTGAATGTGCATCACATTGTCAGAATAAATAATCATCAACCATAGATAATGGTGAGTATAGTGTTAACTCATTCATCCATATATCCTTGAATGTGCATCAGATTGTCAAAATACATCATCATCAATCATAGATAGCCTATTTGACAGAATGTGCAAAATCTGGAAAATTGAGAATAAAACTTCACATTATTAATATTTAACCATCATCTCATATCACTAGAAACAACCTGAAATTCCCTTTAGAGGTGAACATACAGATGCCCTATAGAGGTGAACATACAGATGCCCTATAGAGTTGAACATATAGATACCCTATAGAGATAAACATATTGATGCCCTATAGAGGTGAACATATAAATATCCTAAAAAGGTGAACAAATAGATGCCCTATGGAATGTTTCACCCATATGCAACAACTGCCCTAAAAGAAATTCCCTATAGAGGTGAACCTACAGATGTCCTATGGAAGTGAACAAATATATGCCCTATAGAGGTGAACACATAGATGTCCTATAGAGGTTAACATATAAATGTCCTATAAAGGTGAACATACACAGATTCCCTATGGAGGCGAACACATAGATGCCATATAGGGGTGAACATACAGATTCCCTATATAGAGGTATCGTCGCAAATGGGTGAAAGATTCCCGCAGCGACATTAAACTATATGTCCTATAGATATGAACATATGGATGCCAAATAGAGGTGAACATATAGATGCCCTAGAAGTGAACATACAGATGTCCTATAGAGGGGAATATATATGTCCTATAGAGGTGAAAATTTAAGCTAGGAGGTTAATATATGGTCAATATAATATAGAACCTCAGAAGTTATCAGTCTTGGCTGGACAGATACATATATCATGTTTTCATAATCCTTTGCATAGATGAGGAGATATAATAGTTTATGACATGCACATATAGATGAGGAGATGTATTGGTTTATGACATACACACATAGATGGGAGCAGAATAAATCTGTGCCAGGACGGTATACGTTCTCAGTTCTGTGAGCAGCAAGTGTGAATGACTGGGATATAGTAAGGTCGATGATGACCCTGGCTGTCATTATCAGCTTCACTGATCATCACCGAGTTTCTGTTGTGGGGACGTAGAAATGTTACTGTAATTGTTGTGCTATACTGTATATCCAATATTCTTGGCACTGCAATGCTTAGAATATCATCTGATAGTGGGATGTGCTGGTTATACAGGAATCAGGGTAAAATCTACGATTAAAGAAATCGTTTAATTTTAATTTTAATTAGATATTGAAACATTTTGTACGACTACAACTCAGAAACTGTTTAACCCTCTCCCTGCTGGATTAGGCAAAAGCACTGCTCATTAGGGCATGAACGGTTGCCTTCAGCAGGGAGAGGGTTAATGATAAAAATGTAATAAAAGAGAACACTAAAACTTACTTGCACTCGTCAATCATTAATAACTCATCTGCTACAATGCAGCTTTTGGGTTACAAAACTAATCCCCTCATTCAAGATAATCAATTATGACTCATACCTTGTTAATTATTCTCTAATTTTCACATCACTGACGTCGAGGTTTCTATTTTTGCTTGCTAGCCACGGCCAATCCTCAGAGGGTTAACTATGACAACTTGAGCAGAAAAGGTAGAGATGTGGTTGTCTCCCTTTCCTTCCTTTCTCTCACTGCTGTCGCTGTGTTGTTGACATGACCTGACCTTGACCTTTCTGCTTGCTATTTACACGTCACTCTTTCATCAGCATGTAGTTACTATTTCACTGTCACACAGTATGCGATCCCACAGCAGTGCATATATATTCTGTACTATATTCTGTACTCTTTACAAAATATTGACCCCAAATTCTGCAATTCAATTTTTAAAAACCCCACATTTTGTAACAAGCCAGATCATAGTGAAACACAGTTTTTTATGTCTTAAAATCATGGGTAAATCTTCAATGGAACCATTTCAAATGTTCAGTACAATTATTTGTCATGGCAAATTTGGGGAGAATTTAAAAATAAATTTAATTAGGAAATGTCAGTATGATCTGGCAAGACCAGTCTTGGTCAAACACGTAGTATACTATTGCAGACATCCTCTGTGCTATCCTGGACCCATTCATCCTGTCTAGCTGGGCCCAATTCCTCAGAGATAATCTATCCTCTCCTTCTCCTTAGTGCTCCTATAGTGATTAATGTAGCACTGTAAGGCATATGAAAACAAGATTAATCAACCATCCTAACGCAATTACGCATCATTTTGTGTTGATAACCGACACGGAATACGATATGCAAATAACAAACTGTCAGCCAAAGAGCTTTACATTTCACTAATCTTGAAATGAATTTAATTTCAGCAGTATCTTCATGAGATATGGTTTGTTCATTAATTTCATTCTTATATATACATTACCAATATACAACCGTTGATAATATACAGTGTTTCTATTATGAAGTACATTTTTTTTCATATGAAATTAACGAAATTGAAATTATATATTATTAAAAACATGTGAAATTCATAATGATAGAAATTCATCATCATTATGTATGTCATTTGGAATGAAAAAAGGTCTGATAATTAAATACACATTACAATCTCATTAGTATATCCTCATGTTAGCAGCAATATCCCTAGACTGCACCAAGGGGGGGGCTCACCTGGCTAGCACCCCCTCCCCCCCATAGAATTGGACAAATATTTTCAATAAACATAACCTGAAAGTCTGGATCCGCCCCTGTGCACAATAATATAAATGTAATTATAAGAATAAGAAGACTGGGCACAGTGCAAAGCACATGTCATGCTAGCAAGTACTAGTATGGATTACCCTATATAGAAGAAGCATCTATAAACCTACCAGTACTTAACTGTCCAACAAACATTGGTGACAGGGTATGGGTTCATTCAACACTAGGATCTTTAACCATTTGGACCACATATAACACTATGCAAGTATTATTATACATTGGTTACAAACATGCAATGTTCTCATCAGCTGAGTATGTTACATTGTACTTGGACCGCTTATATTATAGACACTTTTCAAAAGGGTATTATGCTTATATATGCAGTAGGATGAGATGGAGTCCACATTGATCCACTGACCACGGAAATAATAATAATGCTTTCAGCATTATTGTGATACTCTTAGTGCATAAAGTGTTACACTAAAATCTGCAAGCATTGGCTGGTACTAACAAACCAAGGATGTTAATTGCACTATGAGTCAGGTGTGTAGCTAGGGGTATTTTAATGTGGAAGCGCCAGTATTGTGACTATATGCTTATGTTTTGTTTAAAAAATAATAATAGATAGGAAATTGATGTGGGAGCGTCTGCGTAGATCTGCTAACAGGCAGCTACACGTCTGTGAGCGTTCTGACAATGCATCCTATGATGACCGTATCAGGAAGGTAACTTCTGTTCATCTGATGCCTGGTCTCAAGTGCAGATTCAAACTCGGGATCTTAAGCTCTCAAGTCTGAACATCTACCACTGTGCTATCACTTGCACTCCTTCATGTTGACCATCAGACCTGTAAATTCTGCACTAGAAAGTATTACAGTAGAAATGGTTCATCATTATTTAACTGAAAATAATAAGGCCTACTAAATTGAATGTATATTTGGGGAAATATTTATAAAAAAAAAAAATCATATTTAATTCCAAATATAATGATCAATAATTCTGGAATAGATAGTGTAAAGACAGCAATCCAGGATGGTATCATGAATGAAAACATGGTAAATTTATTATTAAAAATACACACAATTACAAAAGCTTGACCTGTCTTTGTTTGCTTGTAATATGGCCCCCATGCACACTGCAGCCTACTGTTAGTGTTGTGTGTACTGTCCAGTTCTTCTCAAGTGTCAGTGCCAACTAGAAGTGTGTTTCATTGTAACTGAATGCTTTTGTGTCCCCAGCATGATGTGTGGTTTGTATCTGTGTGGCAGTCGGACAGTTCACTAACACCATACAACACATTATTCTCACATTCTCACTCTTCACATCAATGGTAGAGGATTCTTGAATTAGTTCTGAATTTTGCACCATATCAGATTATAAATTAGTAAATGTTTGCTTCAAATACGGATTACTTCAATATGTTCATTCTCATGTGGTCCTTTGTAATCTAATATATGTGTATGAATCTGAGGACAATACAAATTATGACCATCACATTTCATATTAATGTATACCATTACATATATCTTCTGAAATGTTTCCAACTTATTTCATATTAATACCATTACATATATCTTCTGAAATGTCTCCAACTTATTTCATATTAATATATACCATTACATACATCTTCTGAAATGTCTCCAACTTATTTCATATTAATATATACCATTACATGTATCTTCTGAAATGTCTCCAACTTATTACCCTTGGTTGTAAATTACCATATATGTGCACATAACTCTGCATTTGGCTCCGATATAGATTCTGCACGACATTGATGTTCCATTAAAGTATCACATATACATGTATGTCTCCTATAGCACATAAGAACTACGATGTAATCATAATTGGCATTAACAGAGCATACGTATCACTAATGATTGTACAAGAGTATTTTATGTATTCAGACTCTTATTGGATTTTGTATGCAGTAACACCGGTAAAAGTAAAGTTTCATATACAAAAATGCCTTTCTATTTATATTTTTTAAAGTAAAAAACAAAATCATTCTTAAAAATCTGGAAATGTCTCTTTAATAAATATTGTAATGCCAGTAGGTGACCAGCCAATGTTGGCATATCTGTGTCAAATTAAACTTGGACGTCGGTCATCAATAGGCTGTCAGTTACTTCTCGGACCATATATATTTCGTCTGTCTAAACAGTCGGGAAAGCTTAACCGAGATCTCGGATGTATTCAAGTATTAATTTATTGCAATGACTTTTGATCCAAGTCTACATTTATTCAATCAGTTGACAAGACAATTATCTGAAATCAACTGGAAAGTAAACTTGATCAGGAGAAATGCATGTAACAAATCAAAATAACTAACATATTCAGCATATGGAATAAATAAAACAAGATGTAATTCTAAGAACTCTATACTCTTACAGCTCTCAACAGTTTATGTAGTCACCTATATATCAACCATTTTAATGACAACTTTGGAAAATCAAAGAATTTTCTTTGCCAATATTCTCTGTAATGAGTTTGGACAGCAATTCTCAAGAGAAATCAATCTTGTTGTTTTTACAGCATGCAAATGTCAGAATTGGTTTTCATTTGATATTAAATAAAGGAAATAATACTGCTACTGGTTATAATCACTTCAGTTTCTTACCAATGAGGGGGAAATGTCAGGTAGACACAGATACTGAGTATTAGCTAAGAATTCCACTCTAACCAAATAAAGAATCGTTAATAAAAACTCATGTGCACATTATTCAAATGAAAGTCCATATCATTTTCACTGTTATATCCTGGAAGTATCTGATTTTGTTCCATTAATCCATGATACATTTCTTGTGTTTCAGAAAAACCTCTGTCAGTTGATCCAGGTAAGCCAAAAGGATATGTAGAGGTGTTAATTTGCCATAAACAAAATGTCAGAAGCTTGATAATTGGCATTCACATAAAAATAATACTTTGGTTACAGACACTAATATTTAAAATAGTAAGTGGTCGAAATGGCACAGTGATTACTGCTGTAGACAAAAGGATTGAAAGGTTACAGTTTGAATTCTGCCAATGACCATGTTACCACAATCTTCTCTCAGGTGGAGACCAGAACCACATGGCCAAGACATTTGTTCAATGTCTGAATGTATAGTTATCACCTTTAATGCATCAGCATCAGCCCTGGCTTCCAACACGACCATGTACACATTACAGTGTTAATAGTGTACAGAGAGCAGCAACTGTCAAATTTTGAGCAACTTTCTATGAGATTGTAGGTGCCCCACGTTGGGCGCAATTGAAACAGGGGATCATGCCAATCACCCTGGGATTTGAACCCGAGTTGCTGGATTGTGAGTCCAACGTTCTACCGAATGAGCCAAAGGGGTAACCCCGCTGGCCGAGACTAGTAGGAGCATCTTATATCACACCTGGCTACAAGATCAATAATTTACTCCAAACTAAAAAACATGAAACTGATATGCATATTGTCTAATCTTTATGGAAGAAAACTATTGTACCTACCTACCTACTATTGTCCATTTGTACAATTAGATACCATTTTCATAACACATTTAATAAGTTTTTCTTTTATATATTTCAGCCATATTTGTGTCAGGAACAAAATTCGTTGAGAAAGGGGACCCAATTCATATCGTGTGTAATGCCACGGGACCTAAAAATCCACCAGAAGATTTAACGTGGTTTAAAGACGGTGTTAAAATTTCGCCGGATGCACACCAAAAAATCACAATAACTCGGTTCCAATCTCTTCCTACAAGGACTCTAGTGAGTGTTCTGGAGCTCAAACATAGCAATATGCAGGATGCAGGGACATACGTGTGTCGGAGTAGCAATCTGGACATCACAAGCTTGAAGGTCCATGTTCTCAATGGTAAGACCCAACCCGCTAACCTTGGACTACTTCCACTTTGCTCCAGTGAGCCAGTTCCGTAGGTTAGCCGAGTGTGTTAAGTCTGTGTCCCATGGTAGCCAGTTCCGTAGGTTAGCCGAGTGTGTTAAGTCTGTGTCCCATGTTCACAAGGCCACAACAAAGTAAATAAGTTGTTTTAGTGGTATCTATTATATAAACAAAAATTTAAAAGCATTCAAAGACAGGATGGGGAAAAAATCTAAAAGATTGATGAAACAATGAATAAGAAGAGCATAATATTGCCCTAAATTATATTGATTTAAATATTTATATTTGGAATATTACATCACAGAAACAATGTTTTTAAAATTCATTGCAATATATATACACAAATAATATTGGGATATGCTAAAATTTTATTTTACAATTATTTTGTGTAATTTGATTTTGGCAAAAATATGAGCTCAAATTGGTCATAGCTTTCCTGTGCAACTCCAATAGCTACCATTAGTACCACTACCTCAGCAATGGTAAATATGGTCCATGGCAATAATAGTTATGATTACCTTAGGGTTACAATGTTTCGTGCAGGAGACCCTAGCTCTAATGTTCCCTTGTGTGTAGTAAAAGCCATACTAAGCCGTAATAATAGTCCACAGACCTATACAGCCGTCTAATTGAAAGCATCACAATTCAAATGAGGATATAAAAATGTTGTTTGAAACTAACTTTATTTCTTGCTGGTCCTTCCACGCTCTGTAATGGTTAACTTTAGCTCCTTTCTGGAAATATCTCTTACGTAAAAGAACCTGTAATAGAAGAAAGCAGTTCTATTTTAATCATTTTGGAAGATAGCCCTGTTCTTAAATAGCATATCATGTCTGGAATAGAAACACTTTTTTTTGATTATCGTCTTCACCTTTACTTCCACATTTAAGCAGTAGACATAAATGTCCATGTACAGAAGTTCTTTCTGAAACTTTCTGAGATTATTTGAAATGTTACGGGTGAAGAAATGCCATTAAATGTAATGTCATGTAGGAGTCATTGTGGGATTGCTTTGCAAACCTACTAGCGACGTGCAACGGCGAATGGGGGCACAATTAAGGACGTCTAATGACTCATCCATTTTGTCCGTGTTTTATCCTACATAATATAACACTCATTTATGGGGAATGCATTAGGGGGAAAAATACTAAGAAAATAAATATATAAAAAATCTAAATAAAATATTATTATGATCTACCACGGCTGTGACAGATTTCTTGTAATCGGCCATCTAAATACAACTGACATAAAAATAGATCCGTTGACCTTGGGTTAATTGTGGATTCTTCACACAGGAAGTCTTTACACTCACTGTCAAAATGTTTTCCTCACGTTTTAGAAATGTTGTGAAAAATAATCAATATTTCTGTATTCTCCAAGACCAGGTTTGTTCTTTCTTGTACCTCGTTGAATTTAACGTAACTACGGACACATATATGTTAGTGCTGCTGATTAAACCTTGATGAAATATGTTTCAATGAGGTTCGATTTGAAAGCTCTTACGTATGAAAGTGTACATAAAGTAAATATTTATTTAAACTCTTTTCCCTTAAGACTATATTACAGATTTTTCCATTTCAAGGTTTGAAAATTGTTGTACTATTAAATACATAATTGACATGATGGTAAATATTTGATGTTATCACTATCTATTTGTTTGAAATATCCACTCAGAGATTGGTAGGAATATTTGGAAGCATTCATAAAAGCTATGCTATATTCTACTTCTCCAAATAAGACTTGATTACAGAACATAAAAATAATATAGTATTACTTTACTTTTAGCATGACATACTTATATAACATGACATAAAACTGTATAATTAATTTTTATTATTCACTTTTTTGTCGAGCAGCTGGATCTTGGAATGTTAAACGTGGTAAGTTTTGTCTATGTTTAATTAAATAAAATTAATATTATGCACTCCACCAGAAATTGTTCTTTCAAATTTGGGTACATTTTTACATTTCTATATCATTTCTTGGGGCGGATACAGATGAGTGGATGGGTGGATGTGGGGAATGTAGTGCAGGATGGGTGTACATCCCCTTTTTTGACTGATATTTATTTTTGTAAGTAAGATTAATACAATGTAATAGTAAACTCTACACCCCCACTTTTCCACAAAAAAATGTATGTATGCACCCCTGATATTTTCATATTTGAGTATATAATACTGATAAAATGTATGAGCATTTGGAGAATGTATTAAATATTATTACATCCTTAGTAATGTAACTCTCAGCGGTACCATAGTACATAGGGCTTTTTCTGATACATGGCAATTTGTACTCCATTTGTTTTCCAGGAACATCAACTGAAGATGAGGTAAAGGAGAACGGACAGTCGAGAGTGTTTGATTTTAGGACTGTACATATTGTGGTCACAGTTTTAGCACTGACGGTTATCAACATCATCCACTAGCACCGACAGAACTTCCAACTGTCATGTCTTCATCCGTCACAGAGAATCAAACCCAGACTGTGCATCATGCAATGTTCCCATCTCCCTCCCAAGGCAGCAACTCACTGGTCCATTGTTATGGGTGAATTATCTCTTTTCCTCAATAACCGATACCAGATAGTAACCAATACCAGATAGTAAATACCAGATAGTAACCAAAACCAGATAATAATTGAAAGTGGATAGTAGCCAAGACCAAATAGTAACTGATACCAGATAGTAGCCAATAACAGACAGTAACCAACACCAGATAATAAATACCAGATAGTAAACCAAAACCAGATAATAATTGAAAGTGAATAGTAGCCAATACCAGATAGTAACTGATACCAGATAGTAGCCAATAACAGACAGTAACCAATACCAAATAGTAACTGATACCAGATAGTAGCCAATACCAGATAGTAACCAATACCTGACAGCAAACATTTCCAGATAATATCTGATGCCAGATAGTAACCAATACCAGATAGTAACTGATACCAGACAGTAAGCAATACCAGACAACCAATACCATATACCAGTAGTAAGCGATAATATCCAACACCAGATATTAACTGATTCCAGCTAATATCCGATACCAAATAGCAACCGATACTAGATAATAATTGAAACTGAATGGTAACCAATACCAGATAGTAACAAATAGTAACTACATTAAGATAGTAACTGCTACCAGATAGTAATCAATACCAGATAGTAACACATTTAGGATAGTAAGTGCTACTAGATAGTAACCAATACCAGATAGTAACAAACTTTATATAGTAACTGCTACAACTAGTAAAATATATAGTTACCAGATAGAACCAACTTTCAGATAGTAACTGCTACCAGATAAAAAACAAATACCAGATTGTAAACAACACCAGATATTGACCAATAATAGTACCTAAAACCATTGTAACTGATAGCAGATGGCGACTGATACCAGATAAATATTTGATAGTGAAACATATTCTCCAAAATTGATACATTTCATATACTATTTTCGCTTTCCCATGACAATTCAATAGTTCAATATTTATATAAGAGTACATTTAATCTTTATGATGCAACAGTGAAATATTCTTAGATTTAATGAATTTACAATATAATTAATAACAAGCTTGAACAATGAGAGGTGTCATGCTGGCATGGCATAGTGAAGGGAGATAACTCACCTGATATTTTATGTCCTCTTCAACAGTAATACTGTGCTACATAGACTATTTATACATGATATTTTTCCAAGAACTGATACCTACTTCCATCATGTGTCAGTATCATATCAACAACTGGACATAAACTTCCGATATTTGGACAAGTGTAACCTTCATTCCATGTGATACATAGTTATCTGCACAAATATTATTGTATCTGCAACAGAATGTTGTGTAGTGTTGCTTTACAGCTTGTACCATTAGATAGTATACACAAATCTTGTAAAACGGTAGGTTTTCATAAAATGACAATACATTATAGTTAATAAGTGGACATTTAATGACAATACATTATAGTTAAGAAGTGGACATTTAATGACATTACATTATAGTTAAGAAGTGGACATTTAATGACAATACATTATAGTTAAGAAGTGGACATTTAATGACAATACATTATAGTTAAGAAGTGGACATTTAATGACATTGCATTATAGTTAAGAAGTGGACATTTAATGACAATACATTATAGTTAATAAGTGGACATTTAATGACAATACATTATAGTTAAGAAGTGGACATTTAATGACA
>JAVCKZ010070945.1:0-27709 GCA_034780755.1 Lepetodrilus elevatus
CTACTACTACTACTACTACTACTACTACTACTACTACTACTACTACTACTACTACTACTACTACTACTACTAATAAAAATAAATAAATTAATAATAATAATATTAATAATAATAATAATAATAATAATAATAATAATAATAATTATTATTATTATTATTGGCAATATGTTTAGACTGCAGGTCCATTCTTATGGGAACAATATTCAACAAAACTTTCGTGAAATAGACAAATATTTCACTTTCAAGAAAAAACTAAAAACTCACTTATATCTACTAGTGAAGTGAACACCCAAAGCGCATTTGAGCAGTTCTTATAATTATTTGCGCTCTATAAATATGTAGAATATCTGCCCGATGAGGCGTATATTGGTATAATAACTAAATTCGATTGAAATGGTGTCCTCAAATGATCTCGATTAACGGATGACTCCAAATATAAACAGAGTTGCTTGTTTATTTATTGATGAAATATCTGTAAAATATACTGGAAGCCATTTTCTTTCGATTTCTTTTAGTCCTATTTTTATATCGAGGCAACTTTTCCAAATGTTACCAAGTCATAAAGATGGAAACACAATGCCTTCAATGTATTTTACAATATCTATGATATATATATATATATATTTCTGCACTTCTGATCATGACCAGACTGTCGTCCATGTTCCAGTTCGTGGCTCATCCTCAGTGCCAAGCCCAGATAGCAGAGCTGTGGTACAGCGGGGTTCCATTCCTGCGCTACCTGAACCGCTTCACCTACCTGATGATAGCGATTCCTATTGGCATCGTCCTGGTCCCTATACTATCTATCATCTACCTCATCGCGCCATGGAGTAAGGTAAATATCACTCTCAGGCGGCACCATACCTTCCGCAATTGTTCTCCAAGCCTGAATACATTATCAGTGACATTAATACGGATATTAATAACTGAAGAATTGTAAAATGGTTTAAGTAACATTTAACAAGTATAATAAATGAATTTAAATCAGCACGCCATTCATTAATTCAATAACAGTTACATGCAAGAATAATGTTTCAGTACACTTGTCCTCGAAAGCTCTGCAGTACAGCTGATGACTGAGTTCAACCAGCGCTCTGAGATAATTCCCAATTATGCCTGTAATTGTAAATGTTTAATCATGCCATAGAAAAGTTAGCGACTGAATGCTTACGGTCACCGCTTCAGTACAAATCATGACGGAATATAAACGTTTGTGTGTTGACAGCTGTACATAGAAATGCCATCATTGTAGTATAATAATTGTTTATATATAACGTGTGACCTCAATGTGTACATATATTTCCATGCTCTTAACAAGATGTCACGAAGCCACATCAAAATCAATGGCGGTTCTAAAGGGCATGGCACTGTTTATGTGGTTAACTTTCATCTATTGAGCTAATGTGAGAGAGTGAAAAGAAAAAGAAGAAAATAATACTAATAATAAACACCCGGATATATGGATATGTAAGGATGCACAGATACCATACTTTCCCATGAAATGTAGGACATCTCAGAAGCTAAATATATTGTTGTATTCCTGAAGTTGTATTGGTAATTCCTGATATTGGTAAGATCATGGCCATTCTTATTGTGAGGTCCCTGAGCTAAACTGTATGGTTGTATTGGAGATATTCTGGACAAGGACACCATCTCGGTTCCTGAGCTAATATAACGGTGGTGTTGTATTCTGCAGGTTGACAACATCTTGGACACCCCAATCATGAGGTTCCTGAGCTAATATATTGTGGTATTGTGCAGGTTGGCGACATCTTGGACACCCCTATCATGAGGTTCCTGAGCTAATGTATTGTTGTATTGTGCAGGTTGGCGACATCTTGGACACCCCCATCATGAGGTTCCTGAGCTACACCTGCTCCTACCTGTCATTCCTGGTGTTCGTGATGGTCACCAAACTGGAGCTCACTGAGGGATTCAATAGTTTCGCCTGCGGTGAACCAGAGCCATACGTCATCCCAGTCATCGTTGTGCTGCTTATGTGGATAGGAGGTAATACTGATGATGATGATGATGATGATGATTATGATGATGATGATGACGACAACAACAACTACAATACTAATACTAATACTAATACTAATAAAATAATAATAACAAAATAAAAATAATAACAACAAGAATAACAACAACAATAATAATAATAATAACAAGAATAATAACAACAAACTTTGTTATCCTGAGAGAAATTTGATTTACATTGTAACGGTCTCAGTATAATAGCTACCTATAAATGTAACATCGCAGAAAAATCATCCTGATCGTGATTTTCAATTCAATGGAAACAATTGATATTTCTTGAGTTGATGAATTAAACATGCCACCAGTCCAGCAGTCTGGCAGTGTCCTGGATACAATACAGGCTCAATGAATGGTATTGCTCCTGGTGTTTGTCATTGTCTGGTCTGTACAGTCCGCTCACAGTCCCTGTCCACACGGAGAACATTATCATTTAATTTTAATCATGTCGCTAAATCCCTTGGGCGATATTACAACATTTGTGAATTCAATCATATGAAGTGTGTCAGTTAAATATATCATTGCTGCTACCACCACCACCACCACCACCACCACCATCACCAATGTTATTATTTCTGCGCTTGTGTGACTTCTATTCCTGATAAAGTAGTATACATATCAATATAGACAGAGCGTTTATGAAGTCAGGTCCTGTCTTGTGTTATGGAATTCCCTTTCCAGTATTATCCGGGACATCTCCAATTTGTCAGCTTTCAAGATCCATTTAAAAGCATATGACTAAACGCCTTTGAACAGACATTTTCCTGGATAATGGCGCTATATAAATCGTGTAACTTTACTTAACTTTAAACAAAAGCAGTTGTGTTCTTGCTGTTGTTTCCACCATGTACTAAATATCAGTTGGACTGATGAAATGTAACATTCCACTAACATTTCGTTGTAATATGATTTATGTTCAATGATATATACTGTAGATAATTATCTAGCATATTTATACATATTTACCATGGCATTTTCCGAAAGCCTACCTGGATAAATCGTGGTGTTCTAGAACAAAGATTTTATCCAAACAAAATTGATCAATAATGACATGTTAATAGCTACAAAGCAGGCTATGGTGACATGTTGAAGTCACAACTTATCTAAAGTGTATTCATAGGTTATTCAATATTTGCACTTTTAGGCTATAGGTTATTCCTACATTATCTGAAATCTATTGCCATTGTTTATAGATAGAACTCCGTTTTGTAGGGAGCCACAATACCATCTGTTCAAACAATCTAGACCAATCCAGCCCACCTTACTGAATGTGGGCAGGCATTTCCACTAACATGTCAACAACATAGGCAGTTCTTTAACCCTCTCCATGCTGAAGGCAACCGGAGATGCCCTAAAGGGCTGTACTTGGGCCTAATCCAGCAGGGAGAGGGTTGCTTTTAATTCGTATTCATACGTGACGCGAAGATGACCATTAATTATTGACTATGATCATGTTCATGATGTTAGTAGGCACTGGTCATGCACATGAGTTTCAGAGTGTGACCAAATAACATGTACACTCAATTAAATACATTATTACTTTTGAAAAATGTTTATTTATAAAGTATATGAAGGTGCCCATGACTTCGAACCGATACATTCCAAGACATTTTGTAATTCTTCCTTCCATTATTCTAAATCTGCAGGTCTAATTTGGGAGGAATGCAAGCAAATCTGGTCTGCCGGGGCGACTGACTACTTCCGGTCTTTATGGAACGTCGTTGATTCGCTGATGTTAAGTCTGTTGTTAGCTTCATTTGTATTGGATATCGTGACACCAATAAGACTGAACGAGGTTATTCGTGGACCACTCAACCAGAACGGATCACGAGCATCCGCGCCACTCTGTGATCTCTTAAATCGTGGCGACAAATCATTGGCTGAATTCTGTAAAGCTGGCAAAAGGGATCACATCTCAGGTACTGATTGGTTATCCAGTTCCGAACACATTTCAAACTACTTCCTGTACAACTACTTGAGCCAACAAATAGCAAATGTATTACATTTACGAAGGCTAAAGGATGACTCGTTTAATCGACGGATATTCTTGTTAACTAAAACCACACTTTTGGTCATCGACGATATGGAAACTTACCTAAAGACCTATACTAGTATGACTGACAATTACGAAGCGCTGCATTTTCAAACTTATGCTTGTTATGGATAACATAACATTATCTTAGAGTTTTGCTGAAACATTAAATACCACTAATAAGCTATATATTATCAATGCATTATTAGCTATCAATACATTAATATAACTATTGATTTCGTTCATTTCCAGTCATATGGGAACCAAGCTGGGTACCAGACCCGGAACTACTTTCAGACATTCTTTTTACGTTTGGAACAATCCTCAGCATTGGTCGATTCTCATTCATCATGCCAGCCAATGAGGCCCTTGGTACAATGCTTGTGTCCTTCCACCGGACTATTAACGACCTGCTTAAGTTGTGTGGAATGTTCATCCTGGTTCTCATCGCCTTTGCCTCTGGACTCTCTGCTCTTTATGCTCCTAGCAAATGCAGGAATGAAAACTTCGGATCGTGAGTACCATTGACCACCATTTACAATTTTCAAGTCAAGAAATGATATAGTAATAATTAACATTGTAAATTTCGATTTCATATCAATAGGAATATAATTAAACATTGACAAACCATTGCAATAGATGGTGATATAATGGATACAGGATATATTTTGGTTGACAACATCCTAAAAATAATTATTCTTAGGTCTTCAATAACACAATAAATATGTAACGTATACATACCATTATTTAAAAAGGCTATTTTAATATTGAGATTCCGCAACCAAAGAAACTGACATGTTGATATTGTGTCATGAAATTTATCAATATTATCGACGAACAAGATTCCAACAATACACGATGACATGAAAACGAATATACCACTAGATGTACGGAATGTTATAGTTTTCCAGCGACAATTTCCACCCTGACATGGAGTATGTTCGGGATGGGGGACTCCCACGCCCCTGAGTCCCGTGGTACAGGCCCTCTGGCTTCCCTCACCAACAACCCGTACAGAGACGCGGGGGTCACGACTATCGGCTACTACCTGTACGGCATCTACGTGTTCGCCGCCATGATCGTGCTTCTCAACCTCCTCATTGCCGTCATGTCCAACACGTTCGAGGAAGTCCAGGCGAGTGTGAAGACACGATCGACTCAGTTCATTACCTTCAGAGGAAACATCAGCTTCATCTTGTGTTGATGGTCATGCCTACATAAGTGTTGTCATATGTATGCTGGTTCTTATGAAAGATACCATTTATTTATAACCCATCAGTAGTAGCTTAGGTATTTATGGCATTTATGATAATCCGTCGACTGGAGCAAACACCAGTATGTTAACCTTGAAGGAGTAGGCCTACAGGCTCATAAACTCAGGTACAGTTCTCTGACTGATGCCGTGTTTTCTGTGTCCCAGGACGAGAGTGACGTGGAGTGGAAGTTTTCCAGGACAGAGCTGTGGCTGACCTTCATAGAACCCGGAAGTCTCGTACCTCCGCCTTTCAACGTCATCCCCAGCCCCAAGAGCATCGTCAACGCCCTCAAGTGGTGTTTCTGCGCGTGCTCGTGTAAAAAGAAGAAGAAACCGGAAGTGGAAGTCAAAGAATTTAGATATGCTGCTGTTCAGGTAAGATATTTTTTATTGTGAAGATACTGTATGTCCTCAGCACTCGTCTTGATTTCCTCTGTAACAACTCAGAACTGTTACCTCTGATACCCACACGTATACTATGGTAGTTACTGAGTATGGGCATGTACACTGTAGCTCTCGCCTCCGTATGAGTTCAATTATCACCCTCTTTATGAAGACTTTCCCACCAGAATTGAGTTACTAGAGTATGATGGTATTTCTTGCACGTCAAGGTTTATTCATATTGAACAACATTGAAACAATTTGACATCGATAATCAATCATGTGCAAATGCTGGATTGGATCAATATTAATGAATACGAAACATCAGACTATATATATTATACATACTTTATTTTTATACATGCACGATTTTATTCTCAGAACAGATGTGCATGCAAAATTAACTAAGAAAATACATGGAGATGTAAAATATAATGTTTCTGAAAATGATACTTAAATTTCTATTTCTACTTTACGAACTCCTGCATTGTTTCACTAGCTATACTAGTATATTAGTTGCCTCCATTCACCCCCTCTCAGGTAGTGTACAAAACAATCTTTAAATGAATTGTTTGTTACAATCATATAGCGTTAAATCCAAGCTGGTGGATATTACTATGTAGTTATTCCTCCGCATTCGAACACAATATAATAACTATGCATTTCTACTTTTTAATCTGATTTATAAATGAAATATGACTTGCAAATGATTACGAATTTATTATATAAAATATATGTGTAACATGTGTCTACTGCATAGAAACCAAACTTTTTACAACTTATATTTTTGTATAACTACTTATATAGGTGTCAAATTGACCTTCTTTAGAGTATGTGTTCTTAGTGTGTTATACATATTATAATAATGCTAATTATTATTATTATTATTATTATTATTATTATTACCATTATTGTACATTCATCATGATTTGTCCATAAGTACCCAAATAAGCATTAAGGTTCAGACACAGTCATATGGTAGTTGATGTTAGTGAAGTATAGGGAACTGCGAGAATACTGCTGGTATGGAAATAGCACAGGCCACATTCACCTACGATTACTGCAGGTTCCACTCCCTCCAAAAACAACCCCTTTCCAAATACATTTATTACAGACATAGTTGTACATGCATGGGTTTTTATATATATATATGTGTCAACCAGAATGTGCACAGTACTTAATTGAGATAATTAGTTGCCCTGGTAATTAGTGCTAATTGGGGGGTATTAGTGTTACTACGTACGAGATTGCTACTGCAACTGGATTCATATATTTACAGAAGAAAACTGCCGCGAAGGTAATTTCCTATATTTGGTGGAAGTCTTTGTTCATACCATTTATCATCTAGTATACTAGGATGTATCTCGCTATGTATAGTATACCTGTGGCTGTATTTACTCAAATCTTCTTGATATTCAACAGTTATAATTACAATGCAACATTAACAAGTGCATTTGATAACTTTTGACTGTTCTATAACATTATAGTAACTATACACTGTATAAATTATAAATAGTTATTCATGGAATATTGATATAAAATGTGAAACAAATATTATGAAGTGCACGGTTTCCAAGTGGTGTCTAAACTAAGCATGCAGTTATCACTTGTATCAGCAGGGTGACGGCATGCTCATCTGCATAATGGCGTTATTTAATATTCTGGGAACTTATAGCCATGCAACTTTGGTGATTAGGTCGGCTTTCATAAGATCCGATTCAGCTATTATCTGTAATTGGTGAACTCTTGACAACTACGTACACATATTTTACATTTACATGCTTTACACGACTTATTAGAGCAGTAGTTCAAGTTCAAGATTTTATTTTCTCCACCACCCACGGTAGTAGAATCACAGCAGTTGATTCATTGTCAATAACTGCGTTTTCTAAATGAATTCTATTTTATTTATATTTAACTACACGTATCTATTATATTAGTGTTTCTCCATTTATTATATTACCGATATTACTATTTATTGTATTACTATTTATTTATTATATTACCTATTCTACATTCATTGTTGTCTAAAGATCTATATGGTTGTATTTGTAAAACAACGACTACTATGTAATTGTATCAACATAATTGAAACCCCGACGATTGTGCCTACTTAACATTTCACGTATGTCAAGTAGACATTATGGTCGAGGTTTCGAGTATGATTTGCTAATTGTAATACGGAATCACCATATATCATATCGCCACTAACAGCCCATATACTACAACACAGAATAGAACACGTGTGAAATAAAATGTATTAAAATACGATGTTTTATTGGCACGTGAGTAAGCTTTCGAGCTTTCATATAATGTATTCTGTGCCTGCCTCTATGCACGAACATTGCCTGTTGCATATAGAATGTTCTGCACGTCCTCTGACTTTCAGACGGACTTTGATCTAACCAGCATGGATAAAAGTGAAACCAGTAGTGAAACCAAAAGTGAAATGTCCGTCAAGCTCACTGGACGAGCTAAGAAATTGGTAAGAAAGCATACATATGTTGACAAAGTTCACACGGGTCTTGAAAAGCCGGTGAATTCCAAGGGTTTTCTTGAACATATCTTCAATGCTAAAACATCTTGAACATACCTTCAATGCTAAAAGATCTTGAAAATACCTTCAATGCTAAAAGATCTTGAAAATACCTTCAATGCTAAAAGATCTTGAAAACACCTTCAATGCTAAAACATCTTGAAAATACCTTGAATGCTAAAACATCTTGAAAACATCTTGAAAATCCTTTGAAAATTGAACATTGGGCTGAAGCAATGCATTTGATGCAGGTACCAAAATAACATAAAATCCTACCACATCATGTTCAACGTATATAATGATTGTACATGTATAGACAATCACTGTTTGTGCTGGTTTATCTGATCACTTCTCAGTAACACAGCTAATTTCACATCCTTCTTGAACGCATTGTATTTCACAACTAAAAGCCTTTGAACAATATTTTTGTGGCTGTGTATGAATGTTGGCTGAGAAAGTCAGTGTACAGATTAAGAATTATTTTCAATAATCAGTTTTAAAATACAGTCGAATTGCTATTGAAAGTACTTGAAGTCTAATTTACTTTGGTGACATAGGACACGATAGGTATATATGTAGGTAGAGAGATCAATCTAGTCTTGACTGAAATGTTAGTATGTACATGTAGTTAAATTTAATGTTTTATATTGGAAGCGCAAGTCAGTATGATACAAGTACATGTATCCAAATATACTATGATTGCAACGCATGCAAATGCACACCATATATAATTGAATCATACATACACTGTATTATCTATATCGGCTCTATATTCATGTAAATTCTTGAGAACTGATGCCTTCCATGTTTGTCTTTGCAAGGATTTGTACTGTGTCCTGATCAGAAGGTACACCAGGGAGGTTGAGAGGCAGAAGTTTGAAGGCGATGACGGTGAGTTACCTGTTATAGAAGTTGCTCACTCAATTATAGCATATCATCGTGTTTTGTTGCTTACAATCTCACCAGATCTATTATCAGTGATCAGGAGAGCATTATTGAACTGCCTCCAGAAGATATATTAGCTATGGCAGAATATTTAGAGTTAATAATGTTCGACCAATGGTTTACTCGTCAAATGTTAGATATTTATATTTTACTCTACTTGCAGTTTTTATTGCTTTGTGTCTACATGTCCTCTTATTGTAGTCTGAACACATTCGCTTTTAGCTTAAATAGGACAAGCCAGCCATAACATTTAATTTGTAGTATCACTATAAGGTGACCGTATTTGGCTTACTTTTCACGTGTTGCATATTAATATTTAGTTCAGCAGTTGACACATTACAATGTAAAATATGTAATATACTATCACACATAGATGCATTTTTTTTTGCTTTCAATATTGCAATAAGTATGTATAACCTTTGGCAATATGCCCCCAACAATCTGGCTAAATGGAGGCAGTGTGCCAACGATGCAGCAATCTAGTGAACATGAAATCTGTGGTGATTTCCGCTACTCTCAATACTAGTATACCAGGATCTAAAGTCAGCCAGTATAGGCGCATGATTGTTCTGATGACCCTTCGTGAACCCTGCTATTAGCTAATTACAATGTAGTTACATTCTGATAACATCTATACGTATTTTGATTTACACTGCGAGTAAGTCCACAACAAACATCCTTGTAGACTGTTTCCAGTGGAATGTGTTTGCGACAAGGAACCATAACTAGCCCAGAGATCACGAAACTGTGAGTTGAGTACGATTTCATACTCAACTCACAGTTTTGTTCACAAATCCCCATGTAAAATTTGAGCCTGAGCCTGAAATCGTGCTCAAAAGGTTTCGTGATCTTGGGGCCTGACTACTTTTCAATGTTATTATTTCATTGGCAACATTAACTAGTTTCCTATTACATCTCGGGAAGTTAAGATGAAGGATGAATAGGGAACGGGATATCGTTATATGATGTTGACGAGTAGTGGAAATAAACAAGGCATTCATTTAAATTAATTTGGCTTTTTTTATAAAACTAATTACCACATTTTGTCTTAACTGGTGGCACAATAACCGCTATGGATCCAGTCTCGTACATGCATTTGTGAACCTTTTCATCATTCTTCTGTTTTACTATCTTTTCAGCGCAAGGTAAGTCATAGTGAAAGGACATATATGCTAAACTATCGGTTCCTTGAACACCAACCACTGTAGTTGAATGTTTTACTGTACAAGTTTTACGTTCAAGATATAACTATTTGTTTGGCCTTAAATAATGGAAGATGCACGACCACGTGTTAGTTACAATGAAGCATGCTCAAAGCACATTATATTCCAGGACATGGTACTAGCACACTGTAGCATATGCCATACTAGACGTACTAGCGCACTATAGCATACTAGCAACCAATAGCATATTAGACATGATGTAGTACACACTGAACGATATTACCCAGCTTGGAGCCATTCGGATCATATTGATACTCCGACACCCAAGGTTTCCATTAAAACCTCCTAGATCCTAGTACTATTGTTAACGATCTGGAGTGGTACTTACATATGCTATCAACTTGTATAAAAGGAATGCAAACAATTCCAGTACCGTATATTACATTATTATACATAGGGTCATGGACACGCTTCTAAGGTGTCTGAGCGTGTTATATGTTTGTGGTCAAGTGTTGTCACTCGATCATTTGGCTTGGAGAGTGTCATGGAGACACCTATCGAAATTAGTATCAATCAAAACCCAAGCTATTCAAACAAAACATTTAAGCATCGTTATCCGCTTGTATCAAAACGCACATTTAGCAAGGTGGTAAGTGTTCACGAAATGAGGTTGTAGAGGTCTGCATGTGTAGTGGTGTTGGTGGAGCTAGTGGATCAGGTGCTCTTTCCTTCTTGATGGCTGGGTGGAGGGATAGTATCATACATAGCCTCAATAAGGTCTGCACTTGGCACGCACGGATAGATTACACAGCACAATGCATCCAGCAATACTAACCTTCTCTCTACTGAAGGCAACAGATTTTGCCTAATCCAGTAGAGAGAGGGTTAACAGATCAGATTCAAGATCAGTCCAAAGACACAGACATAGATTCTACTCTTTAGTAATTTGCCATCCTATATTTCCTATAATATTTCAATTTATTAATATATGTAATATATGTATCTGAACACATGTAAATTCCGATAACATAAGCAGTCGTCTAATAACAACAGTTGACGTTGAAATACAAACATATTATTGTTCACTCTACTATGACATTGTGTTCGTCACTGCACCATCAGTATGAGGCACTCATGTGATGACATGCACGTATGCATCGCTCGCAATATAACAACACATGCTGCATAATTACTATAAATTAAATTGCTCCAGTTATTTCTGCATAACATTGTCAAATATTTTCATATTGCATTCATAGAAATCGAGGACAATTCACTGTATGTTGTCATGTTTGAATTAGTATTGTACAAACAGTTGTATCTAACTAGTCGTGATATATTAATGTGACAGATGTTGTTGATTTCCTGGCTTTGAAACACAACCTATTGTGTGCAGTTCTCGCACAACGGGCACGCGTAATATATGTCCTCATCTAACCATTCTAAGTTAACACTCTCCATGCTGAAGACAACCGGAGATGCCCTACAGGGCTGTACCTGTGCCTAATCCAGCATGGATAGGGTTAAACGTTTCAGCTGATGCTGAAGACATTCGATCTTGCAGATGCCTCAGAGGACATGATGCGGAAGTTGATCGAACGTGTGACCGGCAAGATCGAGAAGAAGATCGAGGAACTGTTCCTCCGGATGACGGACATGGAGTCCAATGTCAACAACGTCCAGATTGGGGAGAGCGACATCGTACAGCTGCAGCACGAGCACACGAGCCTGGTCTTGGAGGAGGGACAGAAGCGGGAGACGGAAGCCGATCGGTTCGTCAACCTCCTCAACAAGACCAAGCTGGAGCTGCTGGCTAGAATGGAAGCCGAGAGACAGGAAATGGTTCGAATATGGGAGGAGCAGTTGCGAGAGCTTCTGCGCAAACTCGAAGAAGGAAGGTCACGTGTCGCTGAAAGAGTTGCGGAACTGGAAGCCCAGGAGGCAGCGGAAGCGGCATCACGGAGAGCTCAGTCATTGCACAGACCACGGAGGCCAGAATAACTGGACGTGGTCAAGAGGTGGACATTGCTACACGGACGGCAAATAGTCGGTCATTGCAGTTAATAGGTTTTCCAGATATTGGATGGTTGCCTGAACTGTCAAAAAAACACAAACAGCAAGACAATTTCAGTCGTAATATTTCTTCAAGAGACATGTTTCTCAATAGAGGATTATTATACAAACATCTCAGATCCCTACCCACAAGCTATTGTCAATATCATGCCACTGTAAACACACCATGCACTTGCATACGTGAAGCATTGTAAGTGAATCGACAGTATACATTTGGTATATCAAGTACTAGTACGTATGTCAAGCACTAAGTATGCATGATGAACAATTTACTATTATATGAATTTCAGATTTCACTTCACGAATGGTGCTTCTATGTCTATAGTTTGTTTGCTAATGATATGCTTCAGTGTGTCGGTACTCATGCATATGTGTATTGTTCATATGACTTGTCTTTACTTTGTAAATGCTTGAAAAGGGCAATTTAGTGCAACCTTTTCTTCATAATTAAAATCGGAAGGCAATTGATTGCACCTAGACAAGTCATAACTATTTGCGCATTTATGTGGATTTAAACAAATAATTATGAAATACTATCCAAACAAGAAGCGCTTAGAAAATAATTATTCGATTTTTAACAACTCTACTTCCAATTGTATTCACTACAGTTCCTGAATTACTACATCAATCATGTTTTGATGAGTTTTACTCACCTCCCCATCACCAACATTACACATACTGTAAGGGCACAAGGTGCAGCATACACCATACGTACTATACTTGCATGTGTCTCGGGCAAAAAACGTGCCAGTTTACCATTTATTAGTTATGGAAAATACATACTTTAAAAAGCTTGTATGGAAAGTTGAAACATTCTACACATTGCAACAATTAAGTTTCCGTGTTTATCGAGTCACATCACATTGTTAGTTAAATACCATGCATTATACCTGCAACTTTAGACCTATTTAGCTATTAGTGTTTTTATTTAATTGAGTTTTAATTTATTTCCATATTTAAGCACAGTTGTGAAACTCTCTCAATTAGTTGTCTTGGAACTATGCTGTAGATGGACATAGACTACCTATCCAGAGAATAATATTTGCATCAGAGTTTAGCCCTGATATGGTAGTCTGCGCCATCATGACATCTTCATGTAGAACATTTTGAATAAAATATATATGAAAGAAGATAATTTATTATGAATAGGCTACTATTAAGAAAAACCACAACAATATCTGGTTTCGTTCTATATATACTGGACAGCGGGATGGCACCAACTTGGATGGACAAATCTCTAGTGTTTGAATCACATTAAGTCAAATCGGGTTCGATTCCCGGGATCGACATTGAATGGTGCCAAACATGCAGCTATTATCAGCTGATTATGTATTCGCGCTGTTGACGGTAAGCTGTTGTATTCTCGCTGCTCTCGCTACTGGATGAGACATATAGTCACTGGTCTTTAGCGCATATCCAGTTCCCTTCAGCATGGAAAGGGTTAAAAGAGAAGAAGCAATATTATATGTACGAAATGTACTGTTGTATGGTATAGTATAATGTGATTGTAATTGTCGGGTCACCCTGAGAGAGACATATCAGTAAGCGTCCCTATAGAGGTTCACATGGCAATGGAACCATGAATGTATCTTAGTGGCTGATCTTATCGTCACTAGTTTGTGGAGTCCACCACTCCACCACAGGATCTTCCTCTTTTTCTGGTTTTACAATATCCTCTGCCATTGGATAATATATCGTATCTCGTATCGTGTATTCCCGTCCAGATTTTCTGAAAGCCACCCGTATACGGTCCCTGACAGTTATTGGACACTCCCATTCAGTGTTAGGGGTGTCGGGTGGGAGATCATGTTGAGCAAATGAGATCTCCGGTTGAAAGGAGATGTAACAGTTATCACATTGGAAGTTATACCGAGAATTACTAGGCGGGTAAAATGGCGCGAACGTTGTGATGAAGAAGGTCACTTTGTTGAACTCGAACACCCAGCCTTTCCGGTGAATATAGGCCTTGTCCATGCTCCGCCATCCTGTGGGGTCTTTGTCAGAAACAACCTTTAGTACCCGACGTACAGCATCGGCAAATACCTGCAAGGAAATGACTTCACGATGAACTCCCGTATACACTGCACATACTTTATCAATAGCGTAATCAGAACACACACATGTAGGCTACAAATATATGGCTTTCATCTGGCTGACAGAAAGCTAGGAAGAAAGAAGACGAGGGATATTAAACATAAATATATTTATAATACACAACGACCTCCACTTGACGTCGGATAAAGTAATTGTACTTATAATAAATATTAATAAGAAAAGAAAAACAAATCTGCTTCACGGAATTCACGGTCATTTGATGCTTATGGTCATATAATAGTACACTAATAACCTATGTGAAATTACGGCAAATCAAAACGGGTAGTCTTATGGGAACTACTACTAGCTAATTACTAATGTAGTTATACTTACGTTGATGTCTTTCCCAAACTGGTCACCAGGCAGCTCGAAGAGAAACATGTCCAAGCCCAAATCTTGACAGACTAACGTAAACTTCAGAAACATGGGCAGTGACCTAGAAAAATAGTGAAATGTATGATATGGGTAAGAATACTTTCATCTTTTATTTTAAAACACGTTTATAACAAATAAAATGCATATCTAGACATAACAGAAGATATTTTCGGAGAGCTTCATATAGCAGCGTGAACGTAGTAGTAAAATCACCAAGAACTGCACACGATTACTGAGAACTGAATTCCCGAAGAACGTTCATTCGAATCTAAATAACTCACCTATGAATATTTTCTTCTGTGTGGCACAACGATTAATGATGACAGGAATGAAAAGAAAAGTGGAAAAAGGTGTAATCATTCATCATTAGATACAATGTGCAATGACATTCGTGAAAATTGTGCACTGGTGAAAAAATGCATCATTAATAACATTAAACACTTTCGTCTTTATATTGCAACTATTTCTGTTAATGATGAATATTATAACCTATTAATTATGTGTCTTGTACATTGACGTAAATAATATAGTACCTAGACTAATGTAAGGATCCCAGGCAATAGAGCCCCACACCCTTGCTTTCTTGGCGAAAATACAGTCCGTATTTTGCTTGACTGGTTCAAAGTTTGTAACACTGGGTGTATTTTCGGCATCGTAGGATACAAAATCACATATTGCGCGTTCTACATCTCTTCGTTTTCGTTCAGAAAGAACCGGCCATCTTGGTTTTCCTTTCAATGGATTGTGATGAGAACCGACTCCAAACACACGAAGCTCCACGACAGGTCTGATGAAGAGGGACACTGATAACACATTGAGACTTGAGAGCATATGTATACATGTCTATACGTAATTAAATACTTTATAGTAAATACTACAAACACACACTATATTAATATAGTTATTTAATAATCATCATGATTTTATTACAACAAAAAACAAAACAAAAAACATAGAAATAACGTTTTCCTAGAAATGTTATGATTGAGTTCTAATTTATTAATTTATTACAAATATATCATGCTCTACCTACTACAGCGCTAGGCTACTACAGTAGGCTACTTCGAAGGAGTACGAAGAACGTAGCCTATATCTAGCATCATACTTGTAGCTAGGCTACCAGGATCATTTATCTATCATGAGGACCAACGTATACTCACCAAAAGATGAGCTAATGTAATCCAAGAAATATCTAAAGTATGATCTTCTGTCCATTGTGTGAATCTGTATTCGCCTGTGTCATCAACATGTATCAACAGCTATACAAACATGCGTGCATTTAATTTTAAATGTATTAATACTAGGCCTACAAAATGATATGTATTTCTATGAACCAGTGGCGTGAATCACGCCCAAGCTCATTACCTCCATGCTGGCGTATATCAGATATTTGCTTCACATATACATGAACATGTACATGCATGTCGAGTATCTGCTTGTTATAGGCCTATAACTTGTAAATATGTGTAGGCCCCTACACATCACGATCATCTAGATGCCACGTTGCCAATATTTACAAAACATTACTTTACTTCCGCATAAGAAATTGTGACCACTCGTGTCAACCTGTCAAACAGTCGTGACTTTAAATACATTCTTTCTTGGTTGACAAATACCGTAACGATTGCCTGAGATTCCTTTATGCTTATGCTTGCGATCACTTTAGCAGATTTATCATGTATACAACTCTACGACGGATATCGTGGAACAGGAGCTGAAAGCCTGAATGCATTCGGCATTCCTCGACATTACTTCCGCTTAGAATGACAGAAGCGTTCATAAAATATAGATTTATTAGAAATGAAAAATCCAAAACGATTGTTGCCTCTAGTCAGTAACAGTACTTTTTACACAGGTACATACTCTATATATATATATGACGTATACTATGCACTTCCCAGTTTATTTTGAAAGCGAGTGCGTTTATCAAGTTTATCAATCTACCGCGGTTGGGTTTAGAATGACGTCATCAACGTGAATGACGCAACTGATATTATGACAACACGATGAAACAAGATGGCGGCTTCGTAAATATTTATAAGCTGTAACATGAATATTTCATCCTGTCTTATTTCTGGTCGACATGCACCATGGAAACATTTTCTATAGGAACTTTACAGTTTATATTTTTGCTTACTGTTTGTTTTACGTCTTGCTTATTACAGTCCACCAACCTTAATGCGAGTTCTGGAAATGGTTGTAAGTTGTGAAACTGTGACTGTTTTGTTATCATTTGTTTTAGGTTGTTAGCCGGGTCATAGTAGATCTAGTCCAGTAGACTAATACTAAGGGTGCCACGATTCGCCTATCTCGCGAATTTTAAAAGAACTTTGGGAAGATTTTCAGTAATTACTAATCATATTTATATGAAGGTCTTTATTTCTTAAAATATCCAGTACAAATATCCGACGATAAGTCAGTCATGTTAACAAAACACTTAAAATCCTTGCGAAAAATATACTGAAATCTTAACTTTAAACTCAATAAGAGCGGAAATAACCTGTTAAAATCAGGAATATTATTAAAACAAATTGATCTGAACATGTATCGATATTTAAAAATCGATTCACATTAAAATTATTAATCGATTCATAATGACAGAATCGCGTATCACGATATAAGAGGTATAATGGCGATGCACCGATGCATTGGTGAATCGTTACATCCATAACTTGTACATTACTAGTATATGATATTACATTTGTAGCTCTAGTCAACCGCCATAGTTATCATTTGACAATTATTGAAGTAATTTCAAATTATATAACCACCAATTTGGATAATTATTTCATGCTTTCAGTATAGGCCTACTGTAGACATAGATCTGCCAAACGTAAATATCTAAACTATTCATTTTTCTTCAAGTAGATTTAGATCTAATGATTTAGAAAGTCTAATAGAACTCCCAAATATGGTGTTATTATTGCCAAATATCTGCAGATGGTGTGACATATTCTTTAGATCTACAACATAAAATCATTGTTGCATGACTTGCACTGTAGGAACAGTTAATCCGACATATTTTGGGTAACTGTACATGCAGATCTATTTAATTCACTTCTATATTCGTGTATATATACAGTGCACACACACTTGTCACATGTAGTTACCTTGCTTAATGAATTTATTTTGTTACTAAATCATAAATCTTTTACTAGACTGGTACTGGTAGAAACATATTATTGATCTTGGTTACAATATTGTTTTGCAAATAATAGCATTATACCATATGCTATTGTTTGCAATGCATGTAGCCATAGACTATAGTATAAACAAGGGACTTTTAATAATCTATGATGTAACACTTACTAATCTTCTGATTAAAATAGTTTCAACTTCAGTCTGTTGTTAATCATTGATGTATATTTTGTAGGTATAGTTAAAATTGGGTGCAATAGTGTGATGGTCACAAGACCCGAGGGCGGGAAGGGTGAACTCAAGCTTGGACACACAAAGTACTTGATCATTCTGCACCTATCTGGCTGTTTGGGAAGGAAGCATCGTAAAGACATCGCAGTCTTGTGGAGCAGAGTTGTTGGCAATACAACTGTATATCTACCTAGATGCAGGTAATATATTCCGAATCCAACATACACCACACTTTTATCAAATTTAAAAGGATAATGAAGTCTATTCTCGAAACTACTTAGCCTAAGAACGGTTCTTAACTATTTTTATAGTATGGCTATGAACCGTTCTTATAAGAACTTCGTAAGAACGATTCCTGGAATAGAATGTTTATAATAATTGAATAGATCATGATGTATTATATATATTTAGCTGAGGTGCGTTTCGAGTGCTTTCCTAAGAACCAGAACCTAACATTTTGAAATACAGATGTTATACAGACTGTAGATCTAATTCCAATACATTACTACGGAATTATGAGTTTCATTATACATTTGAAAGTGTTACCCTTCTCTGCTGCAGACAGAGATATGCATGCAACGTCTTGCTGCCGCCAACACAGAAAAAGAAGTATGTCTTCCTAATTCAACTGACGTATAGAACTCGCCAGCACAAACTACTCACAGTGACACTGAAGAAACCAGGTAGCAAACTAGCTGTAGCAAAATGAAGGAGTAATCTTTGACACAATTTACCTATGTGGTGGGGCGAAGGAAATTAAAATATAAATATTTTGGGGGTATTCCAATTTGTTATGATGTATTCTGACATGTAAGACATTATTTAACATTATTTTCTGGAGGCAACCGGAGATGCCCTAACTATTTTTGTCTGTGTCTAATCCAGCAGGGAGAGTGTTAATTGCGTATATATTGGCAGTCAGGCATGCTTCCAACATCATAATCTCACATTTCTAAAACCCACACTTTCACTGATCATGTCACAGTCGAGCTCACCATTTTCCTCACACGTACTTACATTACCAAATAAGTGGTTCCAACAATGTCACGGTACTGTACATATTTGTGCAAATCCTGGCTATGAATTTTGGAAAGGTAGACGAGTACATCGGAAGAATTCTGAACAGCTCTAGATGGGCATGCGAGTACTATCGGTGCAGACTTGATCTCTGTATTGATTTGTTTGCATACATATCTTGTGATCAAGGTTTATTATTGATAGTATTTTGTATTATATCTGAACCTGTTTTCATTGCAGATTTAAAAAAGAATGTAAAAAGAAACATTCCAAGATATGAAAGTGACGATCTTTTTGAGCATTTAGAAAACAGCTCTGCTACAGGGCCAGTGCTATTATCAAGCCAGGGAAAGTCCAACACACAACATTCAGACCGTGAAGCAGTGTCACATAAATACAGAACTTTGCTAAGCCTACTTTCAGAAATATCTCACCCAGAAGCAGGAGATGGAAAGACATCACCAGAAGATTTAGTATTATTTAAGGAACTCCATCATAAACCAGTACATTCACTGAAATATAACATAGAAAAGATAGAACATGGAAATAGAAGTGGATCATCACATATCATCGGTGAACTGCACACCTCTAAGCATTTCAAAATATTAAATCTTAAGCCCAAGGCATATGGAGAACTTGATGTATTATTGGATCATCTTAATAAAGCAGACGAACAGGGAGTGAGTAAAACATCTCCAGGTGAGAATGTAAACCAGAAACATTTTCCTGTTCTGTCCAGTGGAGGCCCTGCGTTAGGACAATCGCATCTTGGATATAATTTGGGTGTGAATACAAAGGCACATATTTCCCATTCATCAATTAAGGTTGTCTCTGGTGGAAATCCGGATGCACAATCACCCGGGAAGAGTGAACAACCTGTCACGGACACTGCCTTGGATGATGCCATGGTGACTAATTCGTTGATTCTCAAAGCAGAGGACCAAGTAAATGCACAAATATTGAAGTTGGAAAGTGACCTAATGAAAACAGACAGTCAGTTAGACAGCCTGAAGCTAAGTGAGGCTAAATCGCTGCAAGGCATTAAAGCTAGCATCAACGAGTTGGTCCGAATGATATCGAGAGCACAGGATGAGAACAAGCTGAAGGCGAGGCAGCTGATCAGTGAGAGCACGGAAACAACTGTCAGGTCCATACAGAAGCTGTGTCTTCATGGAGTGGGAAGCGAGGCTGGTCCCCCGGGCTGGGCTGCCTGGAATGCATGGGAAGACTGCTCACTGTCGTGTGGCACAGGGGGTTACATGTTTCGCCGACGGAGTTGCAAGTCTGTTGAGAAGAGTGTATGCATGGGGAATAACTTTGACATTAAACAATGTCTGCAGTCGATTTGTCCCGGTGAGTCGTTATATACTTTATAGAATGCACTGTCTGTAGCGTGGGATTACACATTATTCTTGGTCTGTCAGTACCAGCCAATGCTCGCAGGTTTACATAAACATTCAGCTCTACGGCTGTTGCGGATTCCTCTAGCTCGAGAATCCTCTAGCTGTAACTGGCCATATTAGACTGTTTATATATGTATAGCCATGTAACAGCTAGAGGGCAAGCAGTCATAAGATCTGATAGATCGCCTCCCCCGCAAGGAGTAGGAAGAAACACACATTATTTAAACGAAAACGCGTACGAAATCGACTCGCTCACCACTAGCAATGTGTTCTTGGATAATTTGTTAGTTCCAATGTACGCATCATCCTAACAGATGTACGTATCCATCCATGTTATCGTCCCGAGAAGTTTGTCTAATATGGCCAGTTACAGCTAGAGGATTCTCGAGCTAGGATTCCTCCTGCTATATAAGCCGACAACCCATGACATAAGTGAAAGAATCTTGAAAAGGCTCTAAACCCTAATCCCCCCCCCCAAAAAAAATAAATATATATATATATATTATAGGTACTAATTATGCAACATGGGTGTTGATACGTATGTTCTAGCTGCATTGCCAGAATATAATCACATCAATTTGCAAATACTCTTATTCTCTGGAGTTGAGCATTTCCCTTTTTGCACATATTTTTATTTCACGCTCCCGTATATCTACTAGGAAACGATCCTTACGCTTCACGAAAGGGTCGTACTATACCCCGGGCGTGACTCGGGACGTACGCCATGCTTTCACTATAGCATGAAGTGACGTACACCTCAATATATGCCCGAGCGCCGGTACCACCCGTTCGTGCGTCAGATCCTTACACCAGCTTCATGGATAAGCTACGTACCCTGGTTTTTAGAAGCATGTATGCACATTCACACTATGCCTGTTCTCAGCGACATGGGTAACGTGGGGCCACTGGAGCCACTGCTCGGCAACCTGTGGCACTGGACTGATGGTCAGAACAAGGCCATGCCGCACCACCGAGGTCCAGGTTCACTGCATGGGGGCGACCGCTCAGGTGATGGACTGCTTCCACCAGCCGTGTCCAACTGCATCGGCAGTCACGACGACGAGTAAGCCGCACAGCAGCAACGGCCGCAGGGCCACTAACCTCTCCGTCAACACCGTCGCCGTTACCGGCGTCTGGGGTCCCTGGTCAGCCTGGAGCGTGTGCCAGCAATGCGGCAGGAACACGCGGCACCGGCGGAGGATGTGCATCAATGGGAGAGGTCAGAGTATACCTGAAGGAGGCCCGTGTCTAGGACTCAATATTGAGAATTCAGATTGCGATGTGTCTTTGTGCCCTTTTGGTAAGTACAGTACTAAGAGCTAGACACTAACTGATACTGAGTTTAAGAGTTATATTAAGTGTCGGTCAGTTCCAATCAATGCATCAATCTGTATCGCAACATACCTACTATGCTTTATCATTTATGATAGTCATATACAGTTTTTCAGAAAACAAATAACTTCCAAGGTCAGTCCGAATTTAGTTGTAGCTAGGTGGTATGTCTGTATGTTAGTGTACAGTTATCCCCCTTTAATTAATATGTACCAGACAAGGCTTATGGCTCTTATTGTTGGACATACTTTACAGTTTACGTTGCTAAAATACAATTACTATTGAATTTGGGCGTAGAAATTATATTGGGAATGAAGCATAATCTCCGATGTTCATAAGTTTGTTCCGTATGTAATACTGATAGGTTTGTTCTGTGCCACAGTAATGGCACTTGTATGAAATACTATTTTTCTCTTGGTTGAGATAAAATGGAAGAAATTCCGTTGTTCGTTTTCAAGCAAAACGGTACCCGAATGCCTCTCGAGTATCGGAAGGAGGGTCAATGAAGCTGAAGTGTCGTTATTCTAGCGACCTTGTCCCCCGCCAGTTGTACTGGATCACCCCCAGGGACCAGCACATTCAACGCCACTCCAAGGACCACAGGTACCTCGTAGAAACTGCAGTGCTTGTTCAGTGTCCTGTGAGAGAGGAATCAAATTTACACATAGCGATGATATAATATAATACGAGTACACTGTTTATGGGTAAAAGATATACATTTGTTACACGTTACAAGTACTTTGTTTGAGCACAAAAGGACAAACGATACATGTATTAATACCTAGAACAAGTACACTGTTTTGGGGGCACAACTTTGCTTCAACCTTAGAATATATGTTCTCATACCTACAGTCCTAGGCTAAGTAGAGATTTCATTTTGATGGCAAGCACTATATTTTCATGGTCAGACCCATTGGTACACACGCAATGATGTCGTAATAATTGTTCATATTGAAATCAAGACTAAGGCCCTTTTGGTCAAAACTGCATCCCTGACTGTCATCAGTGTTTTGTGTTGTAATACGACCTGCTAGTTGCACGGAATTGGAGGTCGTTTAACTAATCATTCTTCTATTGCAGATGCAGAAGGTATGTAGAGTAGAATAGAAGCAGAGTATAAATACATGTGTAGCACTGTATATGTTACTGTATGTGGTGGTGGTGGTGGTGGTGGCTGTTGTTGAACACTAACGATCGTAACAGTCATTAATGTGTAAAGCCATAACAAGTCGACCTAGGCCTAGCAGAATGTGCTTGGGCCCTGCACGTCACTAGCACGTGTGACAATAATATAGACACGTCATGTCCGGTATGTATAAGAACTTAGAAGTGTGACTATATCAAGCAAGGTCAGAAATGATAACTTGGAAAATGAATTACAAGGAAATGAACTTTACAGGATTGAGTGCCGTAGAACATATGTTGTAGTTTACACGTGAACATCGCATATTAAACGCATACAATCACAGATAGTTGACCTACCAAGTGGTCGGACAAGTCTACGTGTAGCCGGGTGTACGCACGTGGGTATACTGAAACTTGTTCCAGGGCATATGCAAAGTATGGCATCGTTTCCCTTACCTATAAACACGTTAGTTCTTCACCTGCTCTTAAAAGCATCGTCGTTTCTTGAGGGTGGGCTTCATGAACTTGAACTTGGCTCCGCACCTGCCACGTCTTTTCACTAAAACATTTGATCTTATTCAACCAGATGCAGTCCACTAGTTATCAAGACTTTCATATTTAACTGACAGAACAAATATATATCCGTGAATCAAACCGATGTACGTGTTGAACAATATGTGTGTACTTGTCTGCGTAACACGACCATGGATTCTCTCGTTCAATGTGTCACTAGTTGGCCACACTGGGAAGTTACTTTGATTTGCAGTGTAACAATATTACTCAAATGTTGATATGGTATTTGTTATGCCATGATGAACGTTATGTTTAGATGTATAACAGATGATGTGTATAGATATAACGAGTGAATTTGCCTCAAATGTAGTCCAAACTGATTGTAATGTAACTGTGATTGTATGTCTTTAAGAACCTCCAGACAATGCCGCACCACTGGGTTTTGTTTGCATCGTGAGACTTCAATTCTCAATGATATTGTACAATTTGTGGTGTCATTGTGAATTTTGTGGTGACGTCTGTCAATGTCGTTGAAAGCATTGGAGAAGATTGACGAGGTACTGGCACCTGCGACTTCAAACGAGTGTTTTATATACTGAACAGGTATATACATAGACAATAACCCACGAGGTACAACATTAATTCCACGAGTTTGCCTCTAATGAAAATATGTTCCTGGTCCACATGACCAGCAAGTTCAACAAGCTGCTGCAGTGCTGGGCCACACGTTTATTCTGAATCAGATACAGCTGAAAAGTCCGATTCAGAAATGAAAGAATCAGAATCAAACATTCGGATGTCCACTTCAAGTTAAAAATGAAAATCAGAGACTTTAGGACTGTAGATATTTTGTTTTGTTTGTTTGATACTTGTAAATGCCACAAGTCGGCTTATTTTCGCTAGCTATCGAGACCAAACGCGTTCCCTATAATATGCTTCACATAAGACACACCGTGATTGGCCATGGTACATGATCTCGACCAATCAGGTCGCGTGTTACAAATAGGTGTACAAATGGCTGCGTTTAAGGAAGTAGTACATTCGGTCATTCGTATTGTAATTCAAATGTCGGGAGAAGCTTGTATGATATTGATAATATATTGTAAATATAGTAAGTGCAATCGCAGAAAGTAGGTGCACATTTTACCTACATGTATATAGATTTATTATTTTTACTTAGACAATCGGTCTTTGCCAAAGTGCATTATTAGCTTAGACCGAGTGAATTTAGCTAAGACATTGGCCATCGGGCCACTGCTAATGTCGCACACTGACAAGGTGCTGTCACGAACTTGCATTATAGCAGATGTTATAAATAATTAAAGATTGCAACACATCATCGATTGAACCACGTTCGTTTGAAGCATCCTTCAATGCAATGTTTAACGAAATAACATCTGACTAATCTCATGTATAACATTAACAAGCTGTATTATACCATATTGCATGGATCTTTGTCTATTGCATGGGCAATTGCTTGCAAGGTTCGTGGTGCATTCTGGAAAGGAACTATTGTTTCCCAGGTAGTGATGTTTGACAACAAATCAGTGTGCTTTAACTATATTGGCTGGTAAGATTAAAGAACGATTATAATATCGGAACAATAATTGATTGAGTAGCCAGACATATTGTCCATCTTTTATTCACGTAGACTACTAGTACATGTATTTCAGTTTCTTGAAGGATGATTGTATGTGTACCAGTGCCAGTGGATTCCCTGACCATGAATAAATTGTTTGCCACCAAAATCATGTATCACCTTAGCCTGGGAGTGAATGTATCATATACAGTATAACGGTTTGCCCAAAGGTCACAGTGGCATAGCTTGGGTTCTGTTTGTATTGACACTGAAGAGATCACTATGCCAATGAAACATTGACCAGAGTGCGTCCAGCTGGACTATATTAAAGGCATACAATCACAGATAGTTGATCTAATTACGGGTTAGCCTGAAAATATAGAATTATATTCGTCAACATAACTCCTATATTCAACCAGCTTCTTAATCTAAATACCCCTACTAGTTATAGTAATAGTAAATTAATTATCTCGACGAACACAGACCTAACAAATAAAGGTGTATGGTATGCAATTAACAAATGCAAATTGGAACTGAATTCAGAATTTGGAACTGAAAATGCAAATGATAATCTGCGATACGAGAAATAATCTTAAAATAATCTTAAAAGGGGCTCAACTAATTAAAAGGTTGCCGACAACAGAAATGCACCCGAGGTGGTGAATTCAAAGCTTTTGTTTCAATATTAATGATTCTCATAGAGTGCTATTATTGAATTCTACTTGCCACCGATCGATGGTAAGAGTTTTGGTAGTAGCAATGGGTCCTCTCAAAATCTCGACCTGAGGTGTGAAGTAAATAAATTCTGTTCTGAAGTACCAGATTTCACTTTTAGGCTAGGTCGAATCACCGTTATGGATGGGATTAATCAAGGAAGATATAGAGAGAGGCAATTTGAAACAATTTAATTTTAACTTAGCAATGTACATTTAAATAGAGCACATAACTTAGCAATGTAAACGAATCATTAAAATCAAGGAACATGAATCATTAAAATCGCGCATAATATTAACTTAACAATGAACATTTAAATAGTAAATTAATCAATGAACATATGAGCACTTTGTACATTAGAGCACATAACTTAGACATATTAAATTAGCAATGTACATGAATCAAGGAAAATAGAAAATAGAAGCACTTTGTACAGGCAATATTCACGAACTGGCAATGTTTCTCGAACACGATTCACTACAGGCAATGTTCATGCATTGCCATGACCGCCAGTCGCCCTTAGTTTTGTTACATGTGAACTGATGGCCATGAGCGCATAACGATCTCCCTCCCTTCTGGGAAGGAATGTATCTTACTTCTAACTGAGCGTTGGCCATACCATAATTTGTATGCATGTAAGTCACATATTTCACACGAGTCATATAACTCATTTCAGAAGCTTAACTGAGAAGACTCAATAAAGCTTAAATGTCACCAATCAAGGATTAACTCGGATTAACTCTGTACCTCACGACTGCAAATGAATAAAACAACAACGAACACCTTCAAATGCGTACCGCAGGTCGAGATTTTGCTGTCGTTCACCTGAGTACTTCACACCTGGGCCGGTATTCATAAAGGGCTAAGTCAGTTTTTGCTATATATTTGGTCATCAAAAACGGACTTAAGCCCCTTTATGAATACCGGCCCTGAGGTCGAGATTCTAAGAGGTAACCAAGCAATGGTACCCTTGTACAATGAATGCACTTTGCATTTGTATAAACATTGATCATGCTATCTGTGATTGTGTGCTTTTAATCCGTGTTATTTACATCTCTTGCATCTGCAGTAGAATTTGGTATGCTTAAAATAAATTTTCGACAAGACATTTTGGACGCTGAGAGGATTGTCATCGATTTGTTTCCACTTCCAGGATACACATACTTGGCACATCCCTGGTGGTAGAAGCGGCTAGGTATGTGGATCAGGGCAAATATCGATGTATTCTACTCCTACCAAAGAATGAACACAAGATCATCGAAGCTCCGCTTGGTGAGTAATACACAAATAACATTTAATTAATTTAGTACCTCTAGAATCACACCAATTTCACCATCAACCATAATACGCTAGTATATATAGTCGCAGAACCGAGATATAAACTACAGGCTACAGACTAGATTTGATGATACCTGTAATCTGTCAGTGATTCTGATCTGCACTGGAGTAGACGGTATTATGAAGTATTTTAGTAATAGGAGAATAGGTATGCTAGGAATGATACTTCTGTAAATATTGCTTTATTACTTTATTATATATATATATACTAGTATATGCACATTATTTATGTAAATACACTGGATTTTGTAAGTTTTATCTGACTGCATGTATGTTCTATGCCTCGATGGTACAAGTGGGTTCCAATGAGGAAACCTGTAGATGGGCTATTCAAAGTTGTTCAAATAGAACATGGGGCGGGATGTAGCGCAGTGGTAGAGTGTTGGACTTCGGAGCCAAAGGTTCCAGGTTCAAATCCCGTCCCGGGG
>JAVCKZ010070946.1:0-13826 GCA_034780755.1 Lepetodrilus elevatus
ATAATAATAATAATAATAATAATAATAATAATAATAATAATAATAATAATAATAATAATAATAATAATAATAAAATATTAATAAAAATAAAAATAATAATAATAATAATACAAAAGATAATAGTAATAATAATAATAATAATGTACTGATATAGCATCTACTATCCATCTGGAGGTGCTCTGTGATGCCTACAATATACAGCATGTAGTATACAGCAGCTGAAATGGCTTGCTGGTATAAATGTGCTATCCTTCAGATTTGAAGTCAGATTTAGATGGTATACTACTGCTCCCCACACCTGACACATACAAATGCTGTCTTTATCCTTGTATTATCTAATCCTAGTCATGTTTCTGTATTTTAACACATCCTGATAATAGTGACTTGTTACCCAATTCATTGAATCAGACCAGATAATCTCAATGTAATGTGAAACACTGGATGATATGTAGCAATGAATTACTATCACTGTGATGTCAAAACAACATAATATACACTGTCATTTATCTAGCACATGGTAGCAGTGATACTGTACAGATAGAAACTGGACCATAGATTTATGATGCAAGTATACTTATGATCGTAATTAAGTAAAAGCATTGGAATTCAATTTGGAAAGATGTCTGTATGATTCTATCTTCTATATATGATGATACCATTTTAACGAATGCTTATAGCACTACATTATTACCCCAGGCCCCGAGATTACGAAACTTTTTCCATACTCTACTCAAGGCCCTGTTCATAAAACGTCATGTGACGTCATAACCATACTCACACAGCATACTCAGGCTATGACGTCACATGACGTTTTATGAACAAAATTGAGTAGAGTTCTGAATAGAGTATGGAAAAAGTTTCGTAATCTTGAGGCCAGATTTAGCACAATATAAATGTTCACATTATTACTATTATTATTATTGTTTCATAGAGGTATTCAAAGACAGAGTGAGTGAGTGAGTGAGTGAGTGCATATGGAGTTTAACATCGCTGGGGCAATCTTTCACCCATTTGAGATGATTCTTTAATCATTGCACTCCCTTATGTATTCCAACAAACCAATAACAGCATATAATGCACACAGCTTTCATAGAGCAATATTTCCACCTAATTGAGACTTCTTGAGCCATACATTTATTGGAAGTACAGCAATTTTAAAGTGATGATGCTCACATTGTGCATATTTCCATTCAATTAACATTTCCCTGTACTTAGATTGCCATGAAAACTAATGTCTTAATATGGCCAACACAAATGTCAGAACATCAGTGATGTAAATTTAAACTGATCATAACACGAAAGACGGCTCATAATCGCGATGATTAACAAACTAGTGCTAATTGCACCTCTTATTCCTGCAGAACATAGGTACTGACAAATGTTGCAAAATGTCACTGAGTTAATGGCAGCACAGATCAAAGATGACAGATGTTATGTCCTCAGACTGACAGAAAGCTTCCAGTACTGAATAACACTATGAAATAGTATATGATGGGAGTCATTGTCTGCAACAGATACAAGCTAAATATTGCTTGTCGAAAACATCCAGATATTTTTAAGAATATTTGAATTACAGTTTCATGAAAGAACATAATTATTTGAAAAAGAAATTCATTTGAAAATTAACTTTTTTAGTTTCAATGTTTAGTTTCATGAAAGAAAATAATTATTTGAAAAACATCTTTGAAAATTATCTCTCTCAATTTAAATTTAATTAAATTTTATTTTATTTTATTTTTTATAATAGATGCACATTGCTTTTAATATCCTACATAATCTACCCACAGTCACATCCCTACTGTTTACATTGCTATTTAATTAATTAGCTTATATTTGATAAACCAAAGCCATAAATGAAAATGTTGTACTGGTTAAAACTGGCGATGCATTGACGACCAGTCTGTCTATATAAATGCTGTATTTGGATGCTCTAATCAAAGGGTAGTCTGTGACATATAGCTGTAGATGAGTGAGTCACAGAGCTATGACAAATTTCACCCAGATGCTTAATTGTGTTAAAATGTTTTTAAATCGTACCATAAATTAGAGGCTTCAAACATCAGATGATATCTATGTAAACATTCCGCGCCAACTCGACATAAACTGCGTGCACATACTTGTATATATAACTGCCTGCACTCGTAAACTCCATGCTTATTTCACTTTGTTTTCGTTTAGCCCATTTCAAACACGTGTTTGTCGACCTTTGAACTGCTCATTTCTCATCACAAACTGGGCTATATTATCTATGAAGTGCATCACTCTATGTCACTCTTCACAGTTCGGTCTGGCATTATACCAAGTGGAGGAACGATACACTGCCTTCAATAGTTACACCTACACACATGTATTTGTGTATATTCCTTACATACATGCACATCTAGAAGATAAATTGGGTGCAAAGGGTGCACCCCACCAGTAAAAAATAAAAAATAAAATGTAATAAATATTCTTCTGTGTATGAGGTGCAGTGAATTTATTACTCTGAAAAATAATTGCAGTCAGTATCAGCCAGTATATAGAATCAGGAATAACACCATCTACACAATGGACTTGAAGGCAAGTTACATATCTCTGCTAAAAGCTTCCTTTGAAATACTATAACATGAGCTTCCACGAGGTGCTACGGATAGAGTTGATGGGCTATGTCTGTGTGTCTCTTCAGAGTCCTGCCCTAATGCACCGATCATGACTTGGTCACACTTTCATGTCACTGGAGATGCTCCTTCTTGTTGAATATGCATTTACTATCAATCTAGACAGTGTTGAAGTCTCTAGAACGATAGTATGCTCTGAAAACTCAATTGAGAAAAATATGAGCAAATCAGATACTAGTATTGCGATTAAATACCTTTTTTTTAGTACGATTTCATGCTCAACTAAAGATTTTGTTCACAAATCCTTATATTAAATTTGAGCTCGAGTATGAAATCGTACTCAAAATGTTTCGTAATCCTGCAGCAAGGTATAGAAAACGTGACCACATCTGTTAGAACTTTCCGCGTTTTTCGAAGGGGGATGGAAATTTAATTGAAATACCCAAGACAAAGATCTATGAACAAAAATTTGATTGAAAGTTTACAGATCATAGGGACAACATCAATCTTGAAGGTAAAAAAGTTACAATGGCATTCTCCAATAGTTTAACAATTCTGAATTTAAAAAAAAGAATATGTGATAATTTCTTCATGGAAGTCTCCCAATAAACTATCTGAGCAATCTTTCAATTTCCATGACAAGAGTTATCCTTCCTGATTGTCTTACTCCGAGAATACCTTTTAAAAAAGCCAACAATGTTGTACAAATATATGTTTTTTTCATTCTTTTCTTACTGGCAAGGCTCAAGTCAATAGTTTCTTCACGTATGCATACATTTCCATCATCATGTTCACAGGATAGGAACATGTAAAAACCAAGCAATGATGTCTGTGATAGACTCCCTGTGAGTGTTTTCTTGTTTGTCTGTGCAGATTCTCCTTGTTCATTTAAACACACCTTGTTGAGAGACGTACAACCAAGGGAGATAAGTGGTGGATACTCATTAAATGAATAACAATATATAAATGTAATGTCAGATTTTCTCGTGTCTGTTAATTTTAGGAAACTACTAGTATTTCATATTTATTTTAAACAAATTTAGGTTACACTTGATGTTTAATCCTCTCCCTGCTGGATTTGGCACAAACACTTCTCTTTAGGGCATCTCTGGTTGCTTTAAGCAGGGATAGGGTTAATATTCTTTTATCTAGTTTTTATCTTATGTAATTCATTGCGGATAGTTACCTCTACGACATAATTCATTAAACATTTCAATATTCTGAAAATAATAATATATATGTTACAAATCAATCATATTTTTCTTTTAATGAATATTCAGCTCAATCTGTTGTAACATACCTTTCTAGATAGACATTCATTTTCTTTCTGTGCATTTTTCTACCTGTCATCAAGATCATTACACAACATTAGAGAACTGAAGTATCTTAACATAAAAGCCTTTAACAAAACAACATGCTAGTTGACCTATGACATTGAAGGCATATTGACAATTAGAAAGAAAAACATCTTTACATTTCTTTACTATCTTTTTATGATTTTATCCAGAGACTGTTGAAATATAAATTGGAAAATAAAAATACTGGGCCATTAGGTTAACTAGGTGTGTCAAACCATGAACTTTATGAAAACAAAGGCTACTTATGAGGCAGTTCATCTATAATCAGTCTTAACAGTAAACAGCTTCGGCCCTCGTCTCTGTGGTTAGTTCTGTTAGCCTCTCAGCATTCCTGCACCGTGTTTGGATTACGCTAAGCCCTTAACACATTTAATACGTCCTTTTATAGTTTACTGCATATGTAAACACAGCAATGTGGAGAGGAAATGATTTGGAGGAGAATGCATGTAAACCGTGCACGTCATGCGGCCAGCATCTACAGGTATGGATTTCAACACGCCCCGCTGTACGGCCAGACTCCGGCCTAGTGTGCATACATTGCACAATCAAAGACAGAAATGAAATGTGGTTTGAATCCAGTTGTAAGAGGAGTGGGGCAAGTGGGTGGGTGTACACATTGCATCAAGTGGGTGGGTGTACACATTGCATCAAGTGGGTGGGTGTACCCACTGCATCAGGTGGATTCTGCATGGCTTAGGGTTAGACATTTAAACTTCTTGATAGGTCCTTTACCAAGTTATAAAATATCATGAAATAGAGTGATAGTCAAATATACTTTAAAATAGTGGACTGTACTCATGATTATATTTCTGAATCTATAATTTGAAAATATTATTATTATTATAACAAATTATTATGCAACATTGTACATGCTGTAATATGAATCTGAAGTCTCTAAATGTACTTCATGTATTAAACACAGGCACATTCACAAGCTCTGTCCTATGCTCTGTACCCATGAATTACTGGTATAGATAGATAGATCAATATAACTAGAAATTTACAATAGGTGATAAATCAATATTTCCTTAAAATATTAAGATTGAATATATTCAATTCCTCCATTAAATATTGTTCTTCTATTTGTCTTTTCCAGCCAATTTGTTGTTGAACCGCTTGTACCACGACACACATACTCTCCGCCTACACTACATGGTACACACAATGTCATGTCAAACTTAGTTCTGCAACCAAGCATACATTTCAATCTTAGTACATTTACACTGGCCTTTTTCTCTCACAGCATTGATATATTCCTGAAGTGATCTCCTTGAAGGAAGGCCTGATAAGTTAAGGCCCACAATTTATGACTGGTGCCTAAAGTCCAAGGGCGTATGTATTTACTGCACAACAGAAGAATCTGTTCTGCACTGCAGGGAAGCTGAACTAACGCATAAAGCTGAATTCAAATTTATAATTAAGGATATATTTAAAACTAAAAACTTTTGTATGAACCGCTTTGCGGATTAATACAGTTTGCACATCGGTTTTTACATTCATACCTCGATGAACGCAAACAAATATTCCAGTCAATACTTAAACAACAAAATTATTTTAAGTAAAGTCGAGGCGAGGGGAACTTGTTAAACTGGGTACAGTCTTCTTGTAAGTTCCCCTTGCGTATGGCACATAGGCGCACGTAATAGTTTTAGATGGGCTCAAAACATTGTCACGTGGTATGTATCACAATAACTTTGGTTCGGAATTGTACCTCCAAATATCTTTGTAACGCTGTAGGATAGGTACAATTCCATTGCAGTTTACACTTCCTGGTGTATAAAACTCTAGCAATTTCATTGCCAGAGATGGTAAGTCTGAGAAGTTATGTGTCCTCATTCATGTTGACCAGTGACGATGATATACACCTTGAAAAACAAACAAAAAGTAACACGACATGCGTGCGTGCAAGAATAAAACGTTACCAGTCCTCACTGAAAATAACCCATCGCATGCGGGCGGGCTCTATTTCGAACACTGGTATAACCAGTATTAAATATACTGAAAGAAAAATTAAAGGAACGCATGTATTGTAACACGACATTGTTGCTAAGCGGTTCTATAACCTTTCCAATAGAACCAATATGCCCAAATTTACCAATAATATTTCTTTGCTCGTGTAGAACACGATACAATGTCAATGAATACAGTATCCATGTATCAAAATGTGATCTTTATTAAAGGTAAATTTGAAACTGTGTTATTATGAGAAATACCACCTAGCTTTAAGTCCAAAATTGCAGGCTATTGGTACGCTTTCAGGAGCAATGCAATATCGATATAAAAAGTTACTATACACGTCAACAATTCAAACAGGATATCTTTTTCGAATTTGGAACTTATTCAGTATATATTGAAAGAAAACAAATAAGGGAACGTATTGTTTGGTAGTAAACAGCATTTTATAAAAATTATACGATTAATAGAAATTTGAAATATTGTGTATCTAGGATCTATTGTGTACCCCATGTGTATAGCAATGGCTGCAGACCTTCTTGGAACACTGCAGACCATGCTATAGATTGTTCGTGAACTACTGCGCCATTCCTCTCTTAGGGATGCAAACTGTTCATCAACGATATTGATATGTATAGGACGGTGCATAAGTTCCAAATTCGAAAGATTATCCTGTTTGACTTGTTGACGTGTATAATCTCTATGTATTAGACTCGCTAAAATCTCGTCTAATGCAAAGATCATCCCCAAGTGCAGGATATATACGATATCTAAAGACACCAGGTTACATATTCTCTATATACGTATACAGCTAGCAGTCTTCATCAACATAATTATTATGTGTACATAATCTCCGCAATCGTATTCACCGTATTCGCATTCCATTGTTTTTCATGAATATATTTTTTACGATGACGTTACCCGCTGATCTCTTTATCAGATGAAACATTTGGGCCCGCCTGAGGGGACCTAGATAAATATAAACAATGTGACATCTGCCTTTTAGTGCTCGCCCACTAGCGGTTTCATAATCCCTGACCACGACCCCTGAATCACAAAGACTCAAAACCATAATTCAACCCAGGTAAAAACAAATAATATTATTCTATGTTTTTAAACAAAATTCATGTTAAGACGTCGAAAGGTCGTATAAAGATGATGACTTTGATGTATGTAGGGACAAAAAAAAGTTATGCCTGTCTCTCATACTCCTATACCCTCACCCCTACATTCTCTCTCCCACACACGCGGACACACACATACATGCACGCACACCCACACACCCACACGCACATACACACGCACACGTACACACACCCACACGCACACACACACACACACACACATACACACGTACAAACACACACACACACACACACACACACACACACACACACACAAGCGCATGCACATACGACATTATATCCCCATCCCACCCGCCACCACCCACAACCCCGCACCAACTGTGGACCTGCGTATACACACAGATTATTATAGACAGTCTCAGTCAGACCGTGACGTCACAAGAAAGAGACATGATAGTACTAGTATTCAATCTGCGTGTGCTTCTTCAAATATAATGTTAAGAGGTTCAGTGTTGCCCAACACCAGGCTAATGTAACTGTATATATACACATGGTTATATACACGGTTCATATTGTATTAAAACGACAGCTGCATACTGATTTCTCGAGTATTTATTTCTTAAAAAAAACACAAAATAATTTATTTTTTTTAAACCCGATTGTTACATTTCAATTATACTTCATCAATGTAGATCTATATTATACTTTAAAAAACATTTTTCATTTTAAATTGATTTTATGTTTAGTTATGTTTATTGCGGAATAATATTTCAATGTCGTAGCTTACTCTGATGAATGTTCTCTGTATCGTATTCCGTGATATATGAGAATACAATTCTGTTCTGGTTTACTCCCATCTGTTCTGTTCTGTCTACGTGTCTTTGGGGTTTTGGCGGGGGATATGATATAGAGGCATCATCTACTTAACATTGATACACTCCGGATAGGTCGGCGCGGTGTCAGATGACCGGCCGTAATTGTTCTTCGAGGATGGGGGTGATGTTTGAGAGACCTGTTACTGACGTCGAGTTGTACGACAGGTTGGAGCGACAGGTGCGTAATATGCCGACCGGTCTCGTCGCGCAAATGCAACTTAGCTAATCGTGGTGCTATGCGCAGTTCTAGAAAGGGCTGTATTGGTAGTAGTCCGGGTGTAAATAATAGTGTACACCGTTAATTTAAGCCCCATCACACCGGGCTTGCAACCAGGTTACGACCTAGCTGCGACCGAAAAATGTTGCAATCGTGGGCAAACCGTACAAAGGGCGTGCGACTGGTCGCAGAGGTCGTGGGTGATCGCCACAGCAAAATCAGTCGCAGCAAGGTCGATGGTCATTTTCAAAACTTCTGACCTGCGATTCCAAATCAGAGGTTGCAGACAGGTCTTACATGGTCGCACCACCAGTCGTGGTTGATCGTAGGTCCCACAGTCGCACGATTTGTCGTGCAACTAGTCGTGCCACCTGACGATCGGTAGTGCGGCCAGTGTACGATTTGCTCACGATTGCAACAGTTTTCGGTCGCAGCTATAGGTCGTAACCTGGTTGCAATTAAGCCCGGTGTGACTGGGCCTGTATTATGTCTTTGGTTGTCGTGGGACTTTCCAGTCTCACGACAAATCCAACGACTTGTCGTACTGTACGACTACTCGCATGAACTATCCTGAATAGTCGTGCGATGGTCGTGCGATTAGTCGTGACTTCCAAAGACTCAGCCTGGGTGACATATGTATATAGTGGGTTGGTTCTGGGGGTTCATGACCAATCGGAATCCATTCGCATGACCACTCGCAACCAGTCGTAACTAGTCGTGAGACTAGTCCTTGAAAATCGTAAGCAATCTTGGGAGTTCGTACGATATATCCGTGTGTCGGAGGTACGTTGTACGACTTAATAAATACAGTAGACGAAGGTTGATGGTTTAATATCGATCATCACTTTGTTAGAACAGCTTTCTCTTCTGCAGATTCTGAATTTCTGTAACGTTGGATTTAGGTTAAATCGCTTTGTGCAGCTGGGCACGGGTGTCGAAAGGATGTCGTACGACAGGTAAACACAATAGACATACGTCGATGATGTAATGTCATCACTTTGTTGATCTTTCTCTTAATGAATATTCTGTTCGCTTCCATTATAACGTTGAGATCGCTTTGCGTAGCTGGGCCTGAGTGTATGAGGGACGTCGGAGAGATGTCGGAGGGATGTCGGAGGGATGTCGGAAGGGTGTCGGAGGGATGTTGTACGGCATTAGGCAAACACGGTAAACACGGCATTAAGCAAACACAGAGGCGATATATCTCCCCACCAGTATAATCGGCGGCAGGTGCGAATATAACATAGCCTTTGACATATTGCGATTGATATATAACTAATGTCACCACATGGAACCCATAGTTCTGTAATTTGAGCGATTTGAATGGACACGATAAACATCTCGTGTTGTAATTGTAAAGAGTAAAGATAAAACGCGAATAAATGTCCTGATAATATGACCAAGTCTGACATTACTGCAGCAAAGACTACGTTACTGTAAATTGCATATTCCTCAGTTGTTCATATGGTAGGTATATATATATAGCAACATAGTATTGCAAATGTGGCTTTAGTAAATAAACATGCATTGCAATTGTTAACATTATTCTTCGCTGCAAATCTTCTGGATATCAATATTAGGATCGAATGACTTCATTGCACTAAATAAATTATATACACAGCATCCACGCACCCTCAAAACAAAAAGATATCTACACAAAAATAAAAAAATATCAAATAAAAAAATCAAAGATCCTTTACTTTTTCCGCTCCTTTAAAATAAAAAAAATACTATATAATGTAGATTTTATTTGTAACTGCAGCATGCTGTACAGTGTACAGTATTCGTGCTATGAGTCATATTTCTGCATCATCATTTCCACGGAATTACGGTATGCTCTCCAGCATAGCGCTTTATCTTGGGGTTTTCCTGAAGGCGCTATATGTAGGCCTAGCTAATTACTTATCGTAATTGCATATCGTTTAGTGCATGCGCCTATAGCGAATCTTAAAGGCATAATATCACAAATGTGTATGTTTGTTTTTGACTAGTTCTTAGCTATAACTTCAAAGTAACTTAGCATACATCAAATCATGTGTGTTCTTCCAAAAAGCTTTCCACCACTATGCAAGGACATAACTATAATGTTCGCTCGCATATTCAATTGATGCATCACAGACAAGATAAATAGCGGAACATTCCCTTTATTCATATAAAATAATTTCGATAATTATCGAGTACTGGGGACTAAGTACATCAGTAAATAACAACTTTGGGGAGGATAAATCAAGTGTAATTGGTCTCACATCGAAATTGTTTGTCCATTATCCAGGTCTATCGACTGTTATATTATGCCTTTAAAATAAAGGAAATATGATATAATTGTCGTACATATTATTATTACGAACGTCTGATGCGCGAGACACAGGTTCCTGTGAATAGCTAAGAGTTACATCCACACTCTCCGAGGCGTATCGGTCAATATCCCTACAGTTTTGGTCGTGAGGCCTCTGGGGCGTCATATGCGGGCGTCAACAACTAAATCAAGCGCAAGCGGTTAGATTGTGAAAAGAAATAAAACAAAACATTCGACCTTGTAATCCCGGAAGTTGATTTAGACAGTTCGTTACTTGTAACTGCAACATGTTACAGAGTACATCTACTCGACCACACAAAGCACAAAGTGATTCAGTGTGTGAGGGGCACGAGGCACACAGCCGAGATTTGTGTTTATAGATCCGACGATTGAAAACGAAGACAAAGATTTCTGCAGACTATTAATTTAGTTTCCGAGCTTCTCGATACAACTATTATTGAATATTAATATCGAAAGCCCAAGCAATTGAGAGTGCAATGTGTACATGGGAATACAGCCAGCTGTACATGATTGGCTGTGTGGTTTAATAGAACGTTCCCGGAATGTTTAGAATAGTAAATATGCATAACCTGATGGGAGTTAAAGTGATTTGAAAAAATATATCAAAATCTAATAAATTATTAAATGAATGCATTCAACTTGTATTCCTGTTATGTATACTGCATTAATATATTTTGTTTTAAGTGTCATAAACTATATTTTCTTTATTTCTAGAGAAATATATATATATATTTTTGTGTATGGTTATATAACGTAAATTATCATATTTACGATGTTATCGTGTACCCTATATATCGTACATCATTCTATCGTGATAAGTAGGCTATACATTATAGGAGATTCTTCTTAGCTCGTGGCTCGATTTTCTTGTATACTAGTATTTGAATATTAGGTAAACCGTGCAATGATTGAACACAGAATCCCAGGTAAATGTGTTTTTGTTTGTGATGAAATTGTAATTTCAAGAAGCTGGATGAATTGTTACATGGCCGTCGTGCTATTCTTGCATATTGCAAAGTAGGGTCTATATTTACACGAACTCACTTGACTCTCAAATCCTGAGTTTCGTTTTTAAAATATGGATCTCATAGCGATCTCTATAGTATACATATGGCCTTCGCATATTCACGAGATCACTATGGTATCATGTAGTGGATTTTGTGAATTAATAAAAAATATATAAATATTTTTTAAATGTAGTTTTCCGATATTTAATTATTTATTATTATTTTTTTTTTAAATAGTAAACAGAACCTTCGACGATACACTCTTGCAGTATAGATATTATGTCGCGTTATGGGTTTGTATTTATTAAAAGTGCCTGCGGTTTCACCAACTTAAAACAATCTGAAGACGCAGTTATTTCTGAACCAGGAAGTGTTTGGAGCGACTAGGGGAATCCCCTTGTACCGGTGCCAATGTGTACTCTAGACATTGTCGGTCCGATATAATCCTGGTTGTCATGGAAACCTAGCGCGTAGGATTCATTCGGACTCGATCAAACAGTTCTTGCAATGTATATAATTGCCCCGCTGAAATAGATATAATTATATAGTACCACCAATTCTTGTCGCGCAGGATAATAGTATTATACTGTATGCGTAATCTTTGCGTGTTGTTGTCTATGGCCCCTGTATGTATGGATAAGCGTGCAGTTTGTAGTACTTAAAAACAGTAGACAACTGGTAGACTATAGTTTGGCATGCAATGCATTGACACTCCTATTTTGGTAGATTATCTCGATAAATTGAATAGGCTACTTCACGGATTGACAAACCAAACAACTTCAACTCTTTTTTGTATATGCCCTAACCAAAATTGTATTTAAAAAAAAATGAATTTGTTTGCACCATTAACACAAACGAATCTGTTTCTATAACGAGTAAGTATTATGTTATACAGAGGGACGACGCCCGAAAGGAGGAACAGGCAAAACTGCTCAATTTGCAGATGCGGGTATGTGAAGAAGAGTATCAGCGCCAATCATGACGGACACCAAGGAACATCTTTATTGTTCATAACTTCTTTTGTTATGAAGATCGAGGATCGAACCCGCGACCTTCAGCACTCAGGACCGACGCTCTAAGCATTAACGCAACGGAGCCTGCAAGACCTGAAATATCACAATAATAGTAGTAATAGTAATAATAATAACAATAACAATAATACAAATAAATAATATTATTTACCGTAATAAAAGGTGTATACCAACTAAATTTAAGGTGTACACCAATCAATATAATTTCTTAGGAAAGCCAACATTCTCCGGTGTGAGTATATGAGTACACACATATTATCTTTATTTAGCATATGTATGTAAGCATCCATGCAGTTAAACAGACTGCGGGGATACATTACATTGCACCGACTATTCTGACTCGACACATTCCGAATTATTTCCACGGGAAGACGGTCCGCTCTCCAGTAAAGCGTTTTTCTCCGTCATACATGTTTAGGTGATTCCCCTAGTTGCCTGATTCCGTGTAATGGGAGAACCCGAGATAGAATGCCTTGCCGATTATGTGGCACAAAATACCACACTATTAATTATAAGCCGATTGTACAGAGCTATAAGTACGGACGTTTGTAAAGTGCTGACTCAATCACCGCTAGAAACACTAAAGGCTGCTACTATTTTAAATGACTGCACTGTATCGGGAAGAACCAGAGCAAGATGACAGCATCTATAATGACAGGAACTCATAACGTGTGCACAGCTTTAATTAACAGTCTGGTATTATATTATAATGATATAAAAGCAGTTAATAATAATATAAGTTATCAGCGTGATTTCCGGGGTGTACGAGTTTTTACAAGCTGAAATTTCTCGTAGGCCCCGAGACCGAGGTGTACGGGTTTTTACAAGCTGAAATTTCTCATAGGCCCCAAGACCGAAGGTGGAGGTGGCCTACTATTCAGCTTGTAAAAACCCGTACACCCCGGAAATCTCGCTGATAACGAATTTATTCAAAATCGTAATAGTTATACACTATAAACTTACCATATTATGGATGTTCATGCCGAAATAATATTTCTAACGTATGGTGTGTAATGACGTCACAATCATTTATGTCCCACTATGAGGTCATAACTGTTATGTGTCGACACAGGCCTTCTCTCAACCAATCAAATCGCTAGAATCGACGCATATTTTGGATAACAAGCTTTACCATTAATCTCATCCTCACATTCCACGTGTACTTATTTTCGTTCCTATCTCACTTCATGATGTGGTGCCACAGGTCTAACGGAAGTAAGTATAGCTATAGCCATGCCCTGCGAGGATGCAGAAATCTAGACTTGCATAAATGTTGACGAGGATCCGGAATATGCCTACATAGTGAACATATCAAGCTTATAGTGAGACGAGTGTCTGCCACTAGGCCTGCATAGTGAAACTATCAAGCTTATAGTGAGACGAGTG
>JAVCKZ010070957.1:0-13823 GCA_034780755.1 Lepetodrilus elevatus
GTTTTATATATCTATTTTCAACATATATAATTGATTAGAAGCAACTTGTTCTGGCACCGAAGAAATCCTTTAAATGTACATTGACTTGTGACATGTTTACTGTACATTCCTGTTATTATTAAAATTGCATGGGTTTTAGAGCCACATTCAAAATTATTTTGCTCATATAATGGCTTGTAAGTAGGAGGAAATCTTCCCGGACCTGCAAGTATGGGCAGACCAATGATGACAGCTGCACTAGTACAACAACAACATAGACACTTGCATCCTATCAAAATCACATTGCAACTAAATGGTTTACACTTCGGAGTTCCACAAGTACAGGGTTCCATTCCATAGAATAATCATAACACTATGAAAGCCAGATAATGTCTATATGTTAACATGGAGTTACAACTCTCATAGCGCTGCAGTTGTTCTGTGGAACAGTGGCCTGGTGTAGTAGTAGTAGTACAGTAATATGTAGAGCACTCAGGATGGGTTCCAAGTAGTGTTCGAAATTACCGCTGGAAACTTAATAGCCCAAATATAATGATACAAATAACAAATGTTTACAAAAAAAGCATGAATTTCTACTGGTAGCATTGGAAGAAATGGCCGGGCCAGCAGTAATTTCGAACAAGCTGGTAGTTCCAAGTCAGGATCTTTGACTTGGAAATATGATGATCTCCTGCTGCTCTACAAACATGATAATGCTACCCACTACCATGACAACACTACCTACTTGTGTAACTGTTTTACGTGGAAATAAATAAATATGATGATTACCGGTATGCAGACTATTAGGATAAATAATAAATGATACATATATCCATCAATAGAAGATCAGATACACACACACATGCATACAGTTTGATCATCAAAAATATAGTACTATTCTGCTCATCCCGTCCTGGGAGATCTGTATTTCCAGAACAAAATGCCAGTGACGATGATATTCATACCGAAGCCCAGATATCCAAACGAAGAAAAGCCGACCTTTTCCAACAGGTAACCCCCCAGCGTTGGCGAGACTGTTCGTACGAGCGAGTTGACGGCCATGTTTAGTCCTAGCATAGCGCCAGTGTCTGCGTCGGATACCGTCCGAGTCAGTGCACTGCTGATCACGACATTCTGAGACGTCAGACCCACCACCAGTGGGAGACAAACGAAGCATAGCTGTGTCACATTGGTGACAAACGACAGCATAAGATACGCCCAAACTAGGACAAATGTTGCCCACTTCAAGACAGAATTTTCACTGAATCTTTTTATGACAATCCCGATGCCAAGTCCCTGCACTACCATGGTGGTGACGCCGATATAAGACATGAGGTATCCGTTCTGATCAGGAGCAAGGTGAAAAATGTTAAGCGCAACAATCTGGAACATGCTCTGAAACACCCCTATTGGTATGCCAGATCCTAAGCGAATGAGGAGAAGAAATAGTGCGCCTGGCGCCAGTATCAAAGTCTTCAGTTTATTGAGATTGAACACGCTACTCCCAGAATCAATTTCTTTCTTGACTTCTGGCTTCTTGGTGTGTTGTGGAATAAACTGCCACACGAGGAACATGCTGACCAGGGACCCAGCACATGCCACAAACGCAGTCTTTTGTTCGCCGAGGTACAGAGTAAGTATTCCGCCAGTCATGGGTCCAATGACCATCCCGACTCCATACGACATGCCAAGCTTTCCTAGAGCGTCTGCTCTCTGACTCGTCTCGCCGATGTCAGTGACGATCATCTGTCCGCCCTGCATTGCGTGCATGAATATCGACGGAAGTCTGGACAGGAAGAGGATGGGAACAGTGGTGGACATCCCCAGAAGGAGGTAGGTCATCGCGGCCGCACCGTACGCCAAAGTCATCGCTGCCTTGCCACCGTACATGTCCCCAAACCTGCCATACAACGGCCCTCCAGCTAGCTGCACGATGGCAAAAGTTGTCTGTAGGTATCCAAATGTGACTGGCTCTACTCCCAACTTTTTAGAAAGGTACGGCAAGGTTCCTGATTGTATCCAAAAGCATGTAGCATACAGGAATATATTAAAATGAGTTATTGCTAGAACTTTGTTTACTCTCCATTTGAAGATTGTGATCATCTGATTGTCACTGGTTTCAGAATTCTTTTCACTCTCACCATCCATTATATTCATGTTTTCTTTATCAATTCCTCTAAATTTTATATCATTTGATTTCACTTCAAAATCCTGCTTCCTCAAGTTCCTGTTTGTCTCCATTATGAATACAAATATTAATCCTGCTACAAAATAATAAACCGTGCTCTGATAAGCGGGACGTTTCGTCTGCTTTAGTGCTCGATCCTGGTATAATGACTAAGGGGTTTACTGTTCTACTTCTAGTCATGATAACAGTCTGCAGAGCGTGATCAGTCAACGTAGCCTCGTACTACCGCTACAACTAGGCTGACGTGTCCAGCGAGCGCCCAATCTAAAATTGACTGCAAAGATACAATCACGTGATACAGTATTGTTGACAAATATACACATGCACAGCTAATCATCTACATGTCTATTAGAGTTCACACCATGTACTTGTGAACGACCAAGCTGTTGTTGTTTTAGCGTTGCATCTGCATTTTATTTAGACCGTCCAGCTTCAGACAGACTGGTATCGGTATAATACACAAAGATAGACATTGCGCAAAAAGTGGGAGCTTCGAATACATAGAACTAGTCTACCGATAGCAAGAGTTACCTCCTGTGAAGTGCTCTTTCTAAAAGAAGTCCATATTTGTGCGGTTTCCGCTTACACAAAACTCAAACGAAATCATGCCCTTTGTTTTGACATTCCTTACAGTTGAAATGGAAAGGATGCAATAAATCGTATGGCCAGAAATATATTTCATGTATGGTTAGTGTGAAATATGTAACTGCCATTTAAAACAATGATTACACAAACTGGCATAACATAGACTCACAAATAACAGTAATCGGTAGTGGCTTCTTTTGACCGAGTCAGCATTACAGTGTTTATCTGTTTAAAAAAAAATGCTGTTTATTAGATTAGATTGCTACACAAAAGAGCTCTCAATGGTCTAATCAGTGTCAAAAGCTTGTGTACCCATCAGGCTAATTGAGATGCATAAATACAGAGATATACAGTTTATTTTATCTCAATAAATACATTATGGACAGACAAATTAAAAGTAGTTGTTGTTACTTGTATGTGTCATTTTGTACTATAGTAATGGTATGTCTACCTAGACTAAATCTAATAATGTTTGCACTATTATTTTTTATTTAAAGCTGTCAATATTAGCATAGGTATAAAAGTTGAAAAATGCACACCAGGCTAATCGTTAATAGCTCACAAGCGGCTCTGCATGGCCTTGCATAACAAACAATGTGATGCCACTGAATATAGCTATCACCAAATAATTTATTTTGCAAAATACACACCAGGCTAGCTGCTAATTAACCCACATGTGATACAGTGATACCGGTATGAGTCCTCAGTTAAACTGTGCTTACATATGTAATCTGCTCACTCTTGGAACTGCCTACTGTCCTACCAATTAGTCAGCCATGCTGTCAACACCAGAGTTGTACACATGGTTGTACACTCCAGAGCCGATACAAGGGTCTTGTTTGATAATAAACAAATAAACGCATTATATAATTCTAACCTTTTAATGCAGGGATTTTACATTGAAGTTTTAACAAGTTAGGTCCCTTTGAAATCAAGTGTCTCTATGCTTCGCGTTACCCAGTAGCAGTCGATTAAAGTGCTGGAAAAGCATGCATCAAGTTTGGAGGCTGGCGTACATGAGTTTGATTCCTTGCAATCTAATTTGTGTTTACAGAATTTTAATATTTTGAAATGATGTTTGGAAAAAATGTGCAAACACCTGTTTCTCGTTTATTAAAATGCCCTAGCGCATAGTGTATTAAGTTACAACATAACACACTTAGCCCTAGGGCAGTTTCATATCACTCTTCATAATGTACAGTTGACAGAGGGTTGCATGAAAAATAAGCACATAGACTTCACACACAGGGAGATTATACCTATATAATATATTATGAGTGATTATCGTATTCCTGATTTGGACATGTACTACCGGTAGTTAATATGTAGAAAGTAGAGGTAATGTTTTGTAATAATATTTGTGTTTCAGAATTAATGGTGTTCACATATATGGTTGTTAATGAGGAAAAGCTTGGTACAGCTATACACAAACATTGACAGACTTCACAGATCTGTACCCAGTGTTCACAGATCTGTACCCAGTGTTCACAGATCTGTACCCAGTGTTCACAGATCTGTACCCAGTGTGGTTCATATCCGTCGTCACCGCAGAGTCGCTTCTCTTGTGTCCACCCCTCGTCACATAGCACAGTATCAACAGCCCCAGCCCCATCAACACAGGATCCCAAATCTATTTGTAAAACATTTCTGCCTCCAGTCAAGCATGTCTGAAAACAGGTACATAGTCGGGTACGCCAAACTTGGCACATCTAGTTGTAAGAAATGTAAGCAGAAGATTGACAAAGGAGGCTTGAGAATTGGGAAGGTTGTTTCCAATCCGTTCGGTGACGAGGGTGGGGACATGAAGCAGTGGTTCCACCCACCCTGCATCTTTGAAACCTTCGTCCGAGCGCGCGCAACAACCAAGAAGATTGAAGACCCAGATGACGTGGAAGGCTTTGATGATCTCAAACAGGAGGATAAAGATATTGTGTTGAAACTGATAGATGGTAAGTGCAGAATGTGCAACAACATTACACTAAAAATATAATATTTATATATTTTCTGTTCATGGTAAGAAAATACTAAAAAATGTGCAAGACATTCAATCGTATCATGTGAGGGGATACTAATACATGTACATCTTAAGTTAGTGGCACTCCATAAACATGATAAAGCTAAATGAAGATCTAATAAATACTTTAAATTAAAAAATGATAATAATGTTAAATTTTAGTTTCCCCATCAAACTTTGTTAATGTAATTTTTGAGAACACGTTCCTACAATGGTTAATTCTATCTATTAAATTTCAAATTCACTTGACATGAGTCCACATTTGTGTCTTCTTTCATAGAAGCGTGAGATCCAGCACTAGTATGGTAATCTGTTTGCAGACTTTCAAGCCAAGGCCAGCACTAAAGGCAAGACAGCCAGGACTCCAAAGGCTCCAAAGAAAGAAACTGTTCAAGCCAAACTTCCATGTTCGCCTGCTAAGATGAAGCAGGAAGACGATGCCCATGATGCAGGTATGACCATGATAACTGGGTATTTCTTAATTTCTCCATGAGATTAATTTGTTCACCAAGTGTATATTAAAATGATTAACCATAGAGTTACAGAGAGAGGGAAGCTGCGTTTCTTTTGCCTTGATCCGGCTAGCTGTTTTTTTCTGGTTCGAGAGTGTGGTCACGTGGCAGCAAAGTGCAAAAAAAACAACTGGCGAACCCGGCTCTACTCATTTATGCTAATCCAATAATCTGGTAAAACTTTCCGTATTGTTATGAGCTTCATATGCTGACTGAGTGCTATGTTACCATGGTTACAGGCACCTCATCAGACACAAATGGCTTCGTCCCTCCCAAGTTTGAGGATGCCGACACAGAGAGGGACAACTCGTTCCGCCAGTTCCGCCGTCTGTGTGCAGATGTCGCTGAGGAGAACAGCCACACGGGCAAGACACAGCTGGTGTCAAACTTCCTCAGGAAGGGAACCAGTGGAAGTACGTACATCGTCAGAAATGTTCAGTGTTGTGTAGTTTTCAGGGGAGCATCTCAAACAATCACCATCTACTAGTATCCTGTTGAAAATCTTTAATGGTTCAAATTAGTTATGGACATCAAGATAACAATCGAAGATACGGTCCATTTAATTTTTCAAAGTACAACATTGATCAGTATTTTTTATATTGAATAATCCTAATGATTTTAGAAATTGTTTATTGTTAAGAACGTAAACGCATATGGCCCTGGGTGAAATATACTCTACTTTGTTCTTCAGATGGTTTTAAAGGTGACGTCTACATGCTGATGAAGCTCCTCATGCCAGGTGTTGTGAAGACTGTCTACAACCTGAACAACAAACAGCTGGTCAAGCTGTACAGCCAGGTGAGCTAGGTCAGACTGTACAGCCAGGTGAGCTTGGTCAGACTGTACATTCAATGGAGTTCTAGGTATCAGTTCATCCTCATCTGTATCTAGGAACAGGCATAGTTGTTCCACTATTTGTCTTGTTGACAAGTAGTTAGAGGTCAAAATCACATCTTTTCCAGTTATTGAAAATATCCTGTGTGCAAGATACCTCTAGAAGAGTTTAGCAGATCTAGGCGTGATTAAAGACACCATAATACTGTTTGGTATTGAGGTCATTGTCATCTAGTTCAAAGAGTATGTTATGCATGTTACCTGGTGTCTTAGTATCTTTGATATCTTTCTTTGCAGATATTTGGAACGAATCTGAAAGCTATGGTAGAGGACTTGGATCAGGTACATACACACATTTCCTTACCAAGTTTATTTCAACAAGGCTTAGCCCACTTGGCCAATACATTGATGGAGAGTTTGTTGACCACTATTGCATTAAATACAAAAGTACAATTAATCTTTTGTGAGAGAATGAAGATATGAATATTCAAAGATTGAAAAGTATATATTAAAACTTGCTGTTATGAAGAAAAGGACCAATGGAAATTGTTAAGGACATTGTTAAATAAATATTAATTTTCTTACATTAAAATAAAATAATTACATTAATATATACTTTAATAATACATTAGTATACACTTTAATAATACATTAGTATATTCTTCACTCCTTCTTTCTGAGTACCTAAACCTCGACCAATCTACGAGTATATATTAATATCTTTTTGCAATTAGTTTCCGTATTTTTACAAACATTTCTACCAACCTGTTGCCAGGGTGATGTAGCAGAGACCGTGCGAGTTTTCTTCGAGACAAGCAAAGTTCTGGAACCTGTGAAGAAGAGTGTGTTGTCGTTACAGGAGGTTTGTTGTAGACGACATTGTGACTATTCTATACATAAGTAAACACAGTTGTTGGTCTGTATGACTTATTCTAATGTGATGATCTGCAGTCATGTCTAGATACAGAAATGGAATCGAATAAAATATAAATTGAATGCATTTCTATTGTGCTATGTATCATCACTTTTAATTAATTTATCTTTTTAATCTATACCTGCAAAAGTCAAGTCAGCTTGACAGACAGAAAGAAGAATAAATCTATGTTTTTATTTTGTAGGTTGACAACTATTTGAATGACCTATCTAAACATACCAAGGAAGATGAACAGTTGAAAATACTCACCAAAATAACAAGGAGGTAAGGAATCAATCATGTTGCACCCTTTTTTCAGAATTCCCTGGAGAATACTTTCACAGCTATTTATTTTACAGGGATCTCTGTCTGCACCATACACGTCTTGGTAATTATCGACTCATTATGTTTCCTATCACTGGTGTCTTCAATTACATTCTACAAACACTTCTTTGTTTGCAGATGTACAAGCAATGATTTGAAGATGGTGATTCGTCTGATCAAACACGACCTTCGTATCGGCTCTGGGGCCAAACACATGTGAGTACAGTGAGGACGATAACACTGTTATGAGACGTGCGTGACTCGCTGCTGTGACAGTCTGGCTGTATCTACAGTAGTGCTGACGACGTGTTCATCAAACCAGAGAATACTTGTTCAACCTCTGTATTTATTACATCCATCCTTCTAACATCAACCTGCTCACAGGGAGGGCAATAACTTATTTGGAAAGAAGTGTTGCTGTTGTCAAAATGCACAAGTTTTCAGTTTACCATTATATTATAATACTCGTAACATATGGAATAATACTTACAGTACATATTGTATGAGATTGTTGATGGTTGACATTTCAGACTTGATGGCCTTGACCCCAATGCCTATGAAGCATTCCAAGCATCGCGTAACTTGAAGGATGTGGTTGACCGGGTTAAAGCAAATGCAGATGAAAGTAAACCAGGCATGACGAAAAAACTCAGCATCCGAGCATCACTGATGACACCGGTCCTTCCCATGTTGGTATGTTCATGTCATGTGTCCTTCCCATGTTGGTATGTTCATATCATCTGTCCTTCCCATGTTGGTATGTTCATATCATGTGTCCTTCCCATGTTGGTATGTTCATGTCATGTGCACTTTGTGTTTGTGGTCTATCTGTTAAGACATTGTCAGCTGTATGTGAGGATATTGTATTAATCTTAGGACCCCGTGGGATGTATGTGAGGACATCTGTTAGGAAATTGTATTTGTGGGATATATGTGAGGATATTGTGTTTATGGGCTACATATGAGGTCATTGTGGTTTGAGTACTATCTGTTAGGACATTGTGGGCTATCTGTTAGGACATTTGTGATTGTGAGTTATCTGTTAGGACAGTGTTTGTGGGCTATCTCTCAGGACATTGTTTGTCGGCTATTTGTTAGGACATTATGATTTGTGGGATTATATATGAGGACATTGTGTTTGTGGTTTATCTGTTAGGACATTGTGTTTCAGGCAGAAGCATGCAGATCGGTGGAACAGGCTATGAAGAAATGTCCCAATGGATTCTACGCGGAGATAAAGTATGATGGCGAGAGAGTTCAGGTCCACAAACGTGGCAACGAGTTCCGCTACTTCAGTCGAAGTCTGAAACCTGTACTACCACATAAGGTACCTAGCTGGTCATATCTTTGCTGCTGATACTAGGGAGATAGTGTTTAACAATTACAAGTTGTACTGAGTCAGCACCTGGCCTCACCAGCTTGGAATCCTCGTCAGTGTCAGCTGTGTAACGTCGTCTCTGTCCACAGGTGGCTCACTTCAAGGACTACATTCCGGCCGCCTTTCCTTCTGGAGACGATCTCATCCTGGACTCGGAGGTTCTACTGGTAGACACGGATACAGGGAAACCGCTGCCCTTCGGATCGCTGGGTGTTCACAAGGTAGACAGACACTGGTGTCTAGTGGAGTCAAATGTAATCTAACATATCTCTAACTGCATCTGGAATGTATCAGTACCAGCTGCTTCTGACACTGCAACATTCAACACTATGGATGTTTGGGGTTTCCTCCCACCATAAACTGACAAGCCATGATAAAAGTAAAAGAATCTTGAAAGCGGTTCTAAGCCCCAAGTTAATAAAAAGGTGTGTCCATATGGTCAAAAATAATGAAATATGGTGCTCCACAGCTGTTTATTTGCTTCCAGGTGATATTAATTTTGTTTCCTTATTTTAGAAAGCAGCGTTTGAGGATGCTAAAGTCTGTCTGTTTGTGTTTGACTGTCTACATATCAACGGCGAGAATCTCATGGACAAGTATGTTACAACAATAGTGTTTATTATTTAGACAAGCTATCATAATTAACTTTCTTCCATATATGTAATACTTTAAGGTTTTGATATTTCAATATGTTGGTTGGTATTTTTATGGTATCTGTTGGTATTATTAGATTGCATCAGAGAACGTTGTTAATACATTGTGTACCTCCAATTTCTTGTTTCTGTCAGACCAATCAAGAAGAGGCGAGCAATCCTTCAAGAAAACATGAACGAGATTCCCAACAGGATAATGTTCTCCGAGTATAACCACATTCTGGTGAGTAGGAAGAGCATACAGAGTTGATATTTTGTCTCCTGGGATTTCTATCAACATTCTCACTGACTATTGATTGTGAACATTAGGAAACCATGAGATACATGAAGATAGATTTGTGATTTATCGAGGATTGAGAAAACCTGATCATTGTATCATTGGCTAGTCACTCCAAACACAAAGGTTTTAATTTATAATTTAGAAGAGTGCAGGAGAGGGAGAGGGTTTGCCGCGATAGCTCGCGCCTTGTAGTCGGATGTACTTTACCCCAGCACACATAGTCTGACAGAAATGCAGTATTTGTTGTTTTATTTTCCAGAAACCTAAAGATCTGCAGTGCATGATGGACAAGGTGTTCCGAGAAGGTCTGGAAGGTCTGGTACTTAAAGATGTCAATGTGAGTTGCCCTCCAGATCATTCATTTGAAGTCTGCCCAACATAATACAAAATATATTATGTCATATTTTATATCTGATTCACTGATTCAAGAAATTTGTATGATAGACTGACAGACCAAGGATGATATCTGCATTGCCACTCTACAAATAGCGCATCCTATCAATATCATGTTAGAAATGTAACTTTTGCGAACTTTGATACCGGGCGCCCGGGGCGGGATTTTAACTCTGGACCTTTGGCTCAGAAGCCCAAACGTTCTACCACTGTGCTACTGAATGGTATGTTCAGTGCTGATGTGAGTCCAGCATAGCCAGTACATTGTGGTTGATGTTTCAGAGTCTGTACGAGCCCGGCAAGCGACACTGGCTGAAGGTGAAGAAGGACTACCTGCATCAGGGCAGTATGGCAGACTCCGCCGATCTCGTCGTGCTCGGGGCGTACTTCGGTACAGGAAACAAAGGTATGATTGTGGTGCTGTACTCATCTGGGGCTTGTCCAGTGAACAATTGTAATACTACACGAGTCGTAACTTTTAATATGAGTGTAGGGAACTATTATTCTTGTAGTGTTACGATCAAATCTGTGGAATGAATTCCAGGTGTATTTAACACTGTGGGGCTGCTCCTTTCTAGCTGTTCTGTCTGTCCTTTGTCTTGATCCTTGGTAACTGCACATGCGTCGTACAGAAAGTACGGATAGAACAGCTAGAAAGGAGCAGCCCCTGTTTCATCTGTACAGATTCATTGTTAGTTTCAACTCAGTTGTTGCCCTTTTACATTTGTGGCGTTGTCAACTAGTGATAATGTCTCATTTTCATCACATATGGGTAAATAAATTCCTTCTGTGACATAAAACAATAGTTCACTCACTGTTATGAGGATAACATAAATAATAATTATAATAGATTGTCTGAGAAATATCTATTAACCTAATATGTCACATTATTATGCCAGTAAAAATGTTGACATCTTGTTGGTAAATACATTATCAAAATGTTACCAGTCTAGAAATTACGACAAAAACTTAGGCTTACAAGACATCTTGACTTTTCTTGAAAAGATGGTAATTCTCCTGGTTGTTGAGAATTGCTGACACATGGTGTTGTATAGGGCGTGTAAGTGGTGGGGGCAGCACGTAAACTAGTGAAAATGTGTTGCTCTGCACTTCGCACATACACCACTACACCTGCAGTAGACTGTAGGAACAATAGTCATGACGTAACAATGGGAACAATGGTTTTTCTCAACTGGTTCTTAATGAATGCGCAGTTATATGAGCTTGCCGCTTATTCTCATAGTAGTTGTCATTATTAGGAGCCTCCTGCCCCCGGAAGTCAGTTTCACAATGAGGCTCCCACCATTACTTTCATTCCCTATTACCATAGTACGTAGTGTACACCATGGTAACCTAGCAGACATTCCATATGATGAACTATTAACTTAAATTTGATACCAGGGATCAGAAAGTTATTGACATTGATTGACCTCTCACAATATCGGTTGACACTCAAGATGAGACTCTGGCTATGACTGCGTTCTGCCATCCTAATGTGAATATACTTAGTTATAAATTAAACAATCCGAATAGGACACAAACAGAGCAATGCCATGGTTAGAATCAAAGTTCAACCAATCACATTACAGAAAAGTGTGTCAAGCTTTATTATCCGTATGTGTGATAACAATATATTACGAACCGGGATATGCTTGCCCGTATGGGTAAGAATCCCATATTTGTGCCAGTGGTCGTGAAACGTTACTTTGACCGTGTGCAATGTTTAAAGTCACATCCTTTAGTTAGGAAACAAGAGGCAGTATGAGATTGTACGGTATATTATTCGGGTTGTACAGGAAGTGTACACTGCAATTGAACTTTACATATCCTACAGCGGTAACATGGTATTTGGAAGTACAAAAGCGATGATATGTATGCTAAGAGCATGCACTTTGCATTTTTAACTCCCAGTAGGTCCAACACGACAATTCTATGATAGTATGCCTTTAAATGCTTTGACAGCATTACGAAGACAAAGAAATCCAAGGGCGGTATTGAGGAAGGCTACCTATAGTGTTACCAGATTACCACTACCATCAACACTACAGAATGCCACTACACCAAACTCCTTCAAAGGCTTACTTAACCCATTAATGTCCGACTTTTTTTATGTGTTCAAATTTGGATATATGACATGAGTGATGATTTGAAGACGTATGTGTGTTTGCTATGTTCAATTCGAAATTACGTATATACCCGTTAGATAGGACGGGCTGATACTGTTTGTAGCTTTCACGCTTGGATAAAACGCAAATCATTTATATATTTTTCATTTATTGTATATTTAATTTTATTTAATTGGGCTTCGCGCGCGATGTGTGTGTGTGTGTGTGTGTGTGTGTGTGAGTGTGTGTGTGAGTGTGTGTGTGTGTGCGTGCGTGCTTGCGTGCGTGCGTGCGTGCCTGTGTGTGTGTGTGTGAGTGAGTGCGTGAGTGATTGAGCGAGTAACGTTGCACAGCCATATATGATTTTTTTTATGGTATTTTGATTTTTCAATGCTAAAATATTATTTCTTATGTTATCTATGAGCATGTTAATGTGTGGATGAGTATATATGTGTACACAGTTAATATTGTTAGTAATAAATTCCAAGTATGAATAATATATATGCAATGTTAATTATAGTATTACTCAAATATATACACTGAAAAACCCTGTGATGATGCATTGCATATTCTTTGATAAAACATATTTAAACTGTTTATGTTCTCAATACTGGTTTTCCAGACAGTTTACAATTGTGTTTAGCATCATATTATGCATACATTGTCATAATATAGTAAATAATTAAAAAATATATTCAATGAAACTTTTTCCATTCTGCAATTTTCGAAAATCCATTTTGGCGGGAAATATTAACATTCATATAAATGAGATAACTGAAACATTTTAGTCGTGGGAAGTGCACAACACATAGTATAGTGTAGCTAATGGGGAATGTTTATACATAAAAACGCATAAAGTATTTTGGACTAAATTTACTAAGTGCACCCTCAGAGGGTGCATGGGCATTAATGGGTTAAAACTCATATGTTTAAAGGATACTTTCATACATTAATATGTATCCATATAGATCACTAGTAGTATGTTTTAATGCTACCAAATTAAACAATGCATTGAAGCCACTCCCTGATTCACCTGAAACTATGATAAGAGAATTAGGAAACTTGAGCGTTAGGTTTGTATGACATATATAAGGCCTGATAACGAACAACGAAATGTCACCAACGAAATGTCACCACACACACACGGAGGTATATTCAGACGCTCTACTTTGAAATACGTCATTAAGAATATGGTAGCAAATATCACCCTCTCACAAGTTGATGGTTCCCTGAAGAATGAATGTTTTGAAGGTCCATACATCACCAACGTTTTTAACTTCTATTTGTTAAATTATAATTTGATTTAATTTACATACATAAATTAGCAACTGCCATAGTGTTCTCTAGTTGATCTATGTATCTGTATATAATTAAGATTAACATGTTTAGATAATAATAATGTCAACTGGATTTAAAAAAATAATATGGCATTAATTACATACGTTGCGGTAATGACATCTTCTTCCGACTTATAATCTAAGCAGATTAATTATTGGATTTCAATTCAGAAATATACATAACATATTAACAACAAATAGCTGGTTAAAAAAAATCGGTTATATCGAATCACCGTTGTGTTCCCTATGCCAACTATATCCAGAAACAGTTGAACATATATATTGTGAATGCTCATATACTAAAAATCTCTGGATAGAACTTACAACA
>JAVCKZ010070968.1:0-13821 GCA_034780755.1 Lepetodrilus elevatus
GACTCTGCACTTCCATACTAAATTTTGGCTCAAATACAGCATCTTGGAATTCTTCTCAGAATCATGATTTAAAAATTATTCAACAACAAATGTTCACCGGCTAGGTCATTTTTGCACATGGTAAAGGTCACTATAAGTGGGTTTACACCTATATTTCTTAGACAAACACATACACATACTCTGCCAATAATAAGGAATAGGATTTAGCGAATTAATTAGTGCAGTCAGTTTGAGCCAAAGCAATTCCACGATACAATGTGGCAAAATATTAAAAAATGATTAGACAATACAATACATACATATCAAGATTTATTTCATGAATGTACAGGTATTTTCTATACGAGCAAAACATGATACAAATCCAAACCATTGTAACATTCTAGACAGTGCAATATAATTCATGTCAGACATTCAATTTCAACATAAAAGCACAAAATGTACAGAATGACATGAAATTCTACAAGCAAGTTGAAACTGTTGACTAATGTGCATTGGGATGAACAAACTCCATGATGGTCGTTTTTCAGAATGTACAGGAGTTGATGAATTCTATTTATTTTATTTTTGGTTTATTCTCCCCTAGCATTGGCTTCAGCGACACCTGCTAGATTATGTACTGTACGTAAAGAGTCACTGGTACTGAGTTCTAGAAGATTTATGTTTATGTGAAATTATTTTGTTCATGTTTTTTAATTTGGATGTACATGCCATTGACATTGCATTTATTTTAGAGATGAAAAATACATAAATAATTGAACCCTGTGTAATGACAATGATAAATACGGATGTGGAACAAAGTCCTCTCTTAACGTCAACAGGATTACTCTATATATAATAATAAACATTCTCAACTAATTTAATTAAGGGCCAGTAGACTATATATAGGACATGTACATTTAGTGTTATAGTACATGCATATTAATCATATTAACAATGAAGAATTTCCAAATGTTTATAGTCTCCAAGTACTCTTCAAGAACTTGCGAGACATTGGCTCCAACTTTGGTAAGGCGAGTTCTGAGATTTGGTAGAAAGCTTCTGAAAATATTTACTGGCCCGTAGTTACTTTTCTTGAGTATAGAAACCAAACAGATCTCAGAAATTACATTTTGTATTTGGTTATTGGTATTACTTATGTTTTTGAAATGGCTACATCTTGTTTTTCAAATTACATTGCTTCTAGGCTACTTAGTGGCTACCCTCTATACTATACAGCAGCAACTATTTCATTATTCCCAATAATTCTTGGAATGAAATTCTGTGGTTTGTCTTTTAAATTTCCAAATGATACCTCAACATCTATCTCAATAATCATACAGATAATGCTTAGGAGAAAACAATAAAAGTTGTTAATTCTGAAATTTCTAAATATTTATCCCAGTTTAGACACAACACCCACTATAGACACACTTGACTGTCTTACAATGAAGTGGGTCTTGCTCCTTTCTAGCTGTTCTGTCTGTACTTTCTGTCCAAGACATGCAGTTACACTGTCACAACTGTGCAGTGTTGATACTTTGTAACTGCTCATGTCTTGGACAGGAAGTACAGACAGAACAGCTAGAAATGAGCAAGCCCCCAAGCTCCTGTAAAGCCTCGACTGAATAAAGATAATGAAGATGGTTATTATGATGATAGGAAGATGTCTACATTCATCAGTTTATGATTGGCTAAAATGATAAATGGATGCATTGACAACTAGTCAAAGGAAAGATGGGCAGATAAGTTCCTATTAACAGAATTGCAGGGGCGGATCCAGACTTTCAGGTTAGAGTGGGGGCTCAACGTGTATTTTAGAGGGGCTCATAATTTCACCATAATATAAAATACATGTTTTCCAATTCTAAGGGGGGCGCAAGCCAGGTGAGTCTCCCCTTGGATCCGACACTGAATTGCAATTTCTGTACAACTCATATCCTATTATACACTAGCCAGTGTACAGAATGCAGCTGTATTTGGCGCCAATGATCTACTGATGTACATAACTGTGGGTTCAGTGGCAGTGGTTAATATGCTGGATTAGGCACAGCTCTGACTCTTAGGGCATCACTGGCTACCTCCAGCATTGAGAGGGTTAAATTGAATTTGAAAATAGAAATCCGAGTCATGTTTGTACAATGAAATCTTAATACAATCCCACTAGACTAGTTTGGTATGATCGGGACATCGTTTCTCGAAGCTCTCATACCTACTACGAGACCATAAGCACTCTCTTAGCAGTCTCTAATACATGGGAATCGTGCACTTACGAGGGCGCTAGTGTCGTAGTGGATATGAGAGAAATGATACCCAGATAATAACAATTATTCATAAATCATAAATCTGAATAGTTATTAACTATGCACCATGTGTATGCAATTTGCATTCTGAATATCAGGACATAGTATGTATGAAAGCATAGATTGGTTAGTTAATACCATAGTAATTCAGAAAATCATGTTATTTCTAGTATAACAACTTAACTGTTAGGGCTGCGATTATACATAAGCCGGCTAGCCGATTTGCGCGCGCATATCACATACTCTCATAGATTTCTCGACTCGTGGCCGAAAACCATTTGAGTAGACTGAGCCAGGTCACGTGACCATACTCTCGAACCAGACAAATTGGTTAGCCGGCTCGAGGCAAAAGAAACGCAGGTACCATCAGTGAACAGAACCACACCAGACAAGGGACATAACTCTGCTTATCATAGAATCTTAACACAACACAGTTGTGTTCAATAACTGCAAACAATTGAGAGTTATCTCTGGCATTCACAAAGCTAATATAGAGTTTTACCGACATTGGAACACACTGCTCAGTTTTCCTAGAGATTTCTTCACCATGGCTCATGAGTGAGTGAGTGAATATGGAGTTTAACGTCGCTGCGGGAATCTTTCACCCATTTGCTGTGAGATTTCTCGTCGGTTCGCAGTTATTGAACACAGCCCTCCTCTCCGCAGATGGAGTGTCATTTTGACCAATCAGTAAACAGTGAGAAATCTTTGGAGGTAGGTTTATTCAAGCATAATTTACAAAAACTGACTGAATCCTCTATTGTCTTCACAATAGCGCCATGTATAAGCCTTCATTCATCTGTGTCCAGTTCATAATCCGAGTATCCGTTTCGATACTTGGTTTTTGACATTTTGCCGTCATGCAATGATCCAGACACAAAATAATTTGACAGCTCCCAACTCACAAATCACACAGGTGTTTTGATCGGCAGGAGCTGGCTCCAGTGTACGGTATTAACTCTTCTCCCTAGAGACATCAACTTTAATTATTTTAGTCTTTGACTATGTCTAAATCCGCTAGCTTCTCTTCCGGCATCACCATTCCGTACTCTTCTTCGTCCTCACCATCATCGTCTCCGTCGACCTCGCGGTTCTCCTCCTCCAACCTCTCCAACTGCTTGGCCAGCTCAATCTCGTCGTAGTCCGAGACAACTCGCGCCTGGAGGACAGGAGGACATTATGAATTATTGTTATAAATATAATAATAATAATAATAATAGTTATAAAAATAATAATAATTATAATAATACAACTTGCGTCTGGAGGAAACTGACATTTTGGATTATACTACTAATAATAATAACAGTAATAATTATAATAATAATAATAAGTTATTAATATTATTATAATAATACAAATAATACAAAAAATAATAATAATAATGATAGTAATAATACGGGTCTGGGGCCTGTTGCACGACGCTCTTGTAGGCTACAACTATTGTAACGTCAACACTTTCTATTGTGGCGGGAGCCCAGTTACAACTATTGTAGCACTACAAGAGCGTCATGCAACGGGCCTCTGGTTGTATGAAACAGTTTAGATCCCGTAGCATTTTGTATGAAAACCTAAACCATGAAACGAACCAAATTTTCTCTTTCGAACCCATTCAGCCAGCCACTACTTTGTGGAATATCAGTGTAGTGTAGTGTAATGCAGAGCATCCTGAACACAGCCCTGACAAGAAACGACTAGGAATAAGCAGACACACTCACCTGGTTCTGTACATTGAACGCGCCTCCGGCCGTCTCGATGCTTTCCTTGATCATAGCCACGGCCTGGTTCAACTTGGCCAGCCCCTCGGTCCTCTCCAGCGTCTGTGTGGTGATCACGTACAGGGGTGGCGCGATCAAATTAATCTGCAATATTAAAACCCACGATAAATTAATCATGCCTGAAACTTTGAGCCAACGTTTCCATAAAAATGGGAAATTGTGCTTTCAGCTGAAACAGTTGGTCGTGCAAACAAACTCATGATCAACTCAAGGTTTTGTCCATAAATCTCAACATAAAATTTGAGATTGAGCATGAAATGATACTCAAATAGTCTTTAAAAGCATGGAATTGCTCTTACCTTCAAAGGAAGATTTTCTGTTGAAAGTTCGAGACCTTTCTTCAGGGCTCGCTTCACTGCGTCTACGCCTTCATAGTTGGTACACGCCACCTCGATGTCTGGAAACAAACAGTAAGCATGTACTGCTGTGTTAGAATCGGCATGCTTTCCTCTTGTGCATCACCTATTGAGGCCTTGCACGGAACAATCGTTTGGATGGCAGAAAGCGGTTTGGGTGGCAGGGAACAATCTGATGACGTGAGCAACGGCGGAAAATCGCATTCTTGCCACCCGCGATGCTGTGTGACGTGTTGGGTGACATCATATGCAAGGTCTCAATAGGATAAAAACTTTCACACCCGTAGCCCTGAGTGTTGCAGTGAACTTGAGAATCCTGGCTGGAACAGATGAACTAAAGAGTTCGTTTTCCATTAACCTTCCAATTTTCAGAATTGTTTTAGTTCATTATGTTTGGTTTTTTCATCTAGTGATATGTTTTATCTATGTATTCATAAATATGTGTCTATCATATTCTCAAAATGTGTTTCAGCTAATCAATTGGATGAACGGGGAAGGCCAGGATTGGTTACAAAAACACCAGGGTATCGCTGATAACCTCAAGGCCATCCGATGTCAGCAAAAAGACTTCGAGAAATTCTACTTTTCTGCTATGGTAAGAGAAATTACTACTGATTATCATAAAGTAAGGCATATTGAGAATTTGGAAGTGAACGAATTTGTGATATTTCTTTTTCAGCATAATCTATCCTTGTCTAATCTTAACCCATGGGGGAAGAATGCTCATAGGGGGAATGTTAAGCTTAATGTCATTCAATTATTTTCTCATATATGAAACTACTAACCATCTCTCTCTCTCCACACACACACACACACACACATGCATGCACACACACACACACACACATGCATGCACACGTACACACACACACACACACACACACAGACCTCCCAAAAACATTACTGCTTTTTTACAACAGGTTTAGTTCTGCTTGCTGGACATACACTCATTGGGCTATGCATCTTAATTGAATTATTTCATCCAGTGCATTAATTATAAGCACTATTTATATTGGGCAACTATAGTTAGACCCCTATAGTTGTCTTTGGTAGTGAGAAGGTTACAACAAACAATGAACAGACAATGAGCCCAGTATAACATCAGACATTTATTTTATTCTATTTATGTGTATTCCTGCCACCATTTTGTATTTTGTGTCACAGTTGTCATAACAAGTACTTCACATATAATTGCGATAATACAATAATATGTCAGCAATGTTAATAGATGACAAGGCAAATTAAAACAGCTGTTAGGAATAAATGCATTAAATTAATAGTAGTGTAACATGCAGTAGCCTGTGAAAACACATTGTATTACTGACTAAAAATATATTTTTAAATAATTGGTTCATATTTGTATAAAAAGGATGAACTTTTATTTTAATTGTTGATTCTTATTAATGTTTAAGAATTAATACAAATACCATCCAAAAATTTGCTTAAATGATATTAAGCATTTTTCATTACAGCTCTAGTGAAATTGTTGGTTAATTTAGGTTGTGAAATAGGCTGTGGCTACATATATGTTACAAGGTCTGTATTTAATGTTGTTGCAACCAGGATAACAACACGAATGGTGACTGTAAAACATTGATCAATACCTCTGGCACGAGATGATGAAACAGATCTTATTCGGAGCAATAACAATAAAACATACAATTTGGATAGAGACACCTATAATACAATAATGACCGTTGCCACGGCAATTCTTCACCAGGTGACTGAATTTCAGCCTCCTACGCGATGTACAAAAAAATAATTGAATACGTCCTCCAGAAGAAAAAAAAATACAAATGTCAGCTAGGCCTGATGAAGTAGGGCTTTAATGAACGTGTAGCATAGCAACATGGCCGCCAGAGTAAGGCGGACACCCGAGTGTGTGCGTGATACCAGTCGGTATGGACTACCGTAGTCCGGGGATGCAGCATGGCCACACTCACAGGTGGGCTCTAGATATGAGAGTCTGAGAGGATGTTTATACTTTATATACGTCAATATGAGCAACATAACTAGGAGGTCAGTGGTAGAAAATACACCTCTCATGTCCAATTGAGAATGTGTAAGTATGGTTGCTGGCATTTTGTTTAGTCCACTATTGTAGTGCTTTATTAACTCTTTGGGTCTTTGTCTCTCTGTCTCTGTCTATCTCTGTCTCTCTATCTCTCTCTCTGTCTCTCTCTCTCTGTCTGTCTCTCTCTATATATCTCTCTCTCTCTCTCTGTCTCTCTCTCTCTCTCTCTCTCTCTCTCTCTCTCTCTGTCTCTATCTCTATCTTACTCTTTCTCTCTGGGATGCTAGAATGATTTATGGCAAATACATAAATTACATTTTACATATTGCCTACAGCTGTTGTATGGCATATATAGTATGATTTTTATGATAGCAAGTCTTTTTGGGTGGTCTGATAAGTGAAATATTCAACTTCAGTTGTAATATATGTTAGCATCTATTTGCGGTATATTTAGTAAGTGTATACTATCTATTTGTAATGTTTAATATGTACGGGACTATCAGAATATGCAAGTTCTTATATATCTGTTACCAATAATGTGTGGAAATCGAATAGAAACAGAACAGTCTTTTATCATGATAATCTGACGAAGACTATCTTAATAGATCTTGTAATTAAATATTTATACATATTTCGGAAGAAAGGTTTTGGTTAAGGGGAAAATGTGTGATAGGATAAATAATCTAGCAGCATAAAATTCAAAGCTGTATAATAAATCTTGTTACTAGTATATTAAAAATGATGGTTGTAGGAACATTTTAATGCCAACTAAATATGTCTGTATTGGTATTTATTCATTTTTGGAATGACAGATCAGTTAAAGAATTGTCCCAAATGGGTCAAAAATTCCTGTAGTGACATTAAATTCATATACTCAGTCAGTTGTGGCGAGATGCAGCATAAATAGCACTTAGTTCTGTTCGTAAAATATCCTTAGAATGCTATTTAATAAAATCGTCTCGATTATCATGATTATATTGGCTTATAGAAAACATAAATTTCATCACCCAAATCCTAAATTCTTCCTGTGTTTTAACAGCCTCATTTTAATTTTATCAAATATTGGATCTCAAATTTAATTTTCTGTCTGTTCAAACCGAGACAGATACCGCACCATCGTTCACCCATTCTGTACTCGAGGTCAAAAATTGAATTATGTTTACAAATTGAAATCTCACCACGCGTTTGACATATCATATTTGCTGTACGATAATATCAACCAATCGGAGTGGCCATTGTCAATATGTGCGGCAGTGTCGTCAAGTGTCGCACCTTTGAAGTATCCGTACGCAGATTTCGGGGAATATTTCACTTCCTGCTGCGTGTTGACACAAGATAGAGATGGGGCTCTGCAAGGAAATTCTCCTCCGAGGTGCGTTATGTCAAAAGTAATCAAGTCCTTGCCTCGCTGTGGTAGTGGTCCGTAAGCAAACCGGCCGCGGAAATCAAATCGCTGGCCGCGGAAATCAAATCACTGGCTGTGAGGCCGTCTCGGAATCGGCATGGTGTAACACTGACCCGACGCTGCCGGACAATCTTTCATGAAATACCTCGAGGTTTAGATATCATAAACGCCTGAAATGCATACTAGAAGTGAACTTGTGTCGTGTTTTCTCCCCTCGCAATTGTTGACTCAGTACCATAGGGGCAGCGTTTCATGTATAAAAACTTTGAATTCATTTCTTCTGGATTTCAGTTTCAATTTGCACCTCTGATCAAAGCATCTCCAAGCATTTCCTATATGTTTCTTTTATGTTTGAATCCACGTGGCTTTAGAAGTCAATATCAAAGCATGATAGCAATACATGTAATATTATTTTTACAATTGTATGAAAGTGCCCATGTTAAGAATATTGCTGGTATTAATTAAACATAGAGATTTTGGTTTATGTAAGTATGCTGAAATGAGAAATTATGCTGAAAATTAAGGCTGTTACTGTTAGGATCTTATTGACAAATCATCACAACTCCTTGAAACATTAACTCTCTCTCTGTTGGATTACATACAGATACTGCTCTTTAGGGCATCTTCGGTTGCCTACAACATTGAGATGAGAGAGTTAAAATAACATTAAAACTAATAATTTTGAACTAGTTCTTAAGACTTTGAACTAAATAATCTATTATCTTTTATTTAATCCTGTAAGCTAGTTAATCTGCACCCAGCACTGACAGGCCATGTTTGAGAGCGAGGTCGGTGCAGACAGGCCATGTTTAACTTTAATGTTGCCAGTCTGCACTCATTAACTGCCGGCTGGTCCGTGGTGTTGTCTTCATTCAGAAAATATCTGGCATTGGAAGGCTTCTGTATGGACATGTGGCTGGAACCCTTATGTCCATACATCCCCTTGTATGACATGACAGTCCATACATCCTATCTTATGTCTGTCCATACATCTTATGTGTCCATCCATATGTCTGTCCATACATCCCCTTGTATGACAGTCCATACATCATATCTTATGTCTGTCCATACATCTTCTTATGTGTCCATCCATATGTCTGTCCATACATCCTTGTGTGCATTTGTCCATACATCCCATTGTGTGTCCGTTTATATTTCTTTTCATGTCCTTCCGTACATCCCTTGGTATGTCAGTCTATGCATCCCCTCGTGTGTTCATCCATTCCCTCGTTTGTCTACTCATACATCCCACATCCCCTCGTGTGTTGTCACCTATGGGTGAAATATTCCTACTGCGACGTAAAACATTCATTAATTCATACCATTGTGTGTTTGCACGCACACATACACACACAAACACACACACACACACACACACACATACACACACACCACACACACACCACACACACACACACACACACAATCATCATACATTTGTTGCCATAGGAAGTTATCCAATTTTCCAGTTGTGTCTAATGAACCACACACGCTAGTCACAAGTGTGGTTGACAGAAACCAACTGACAAACATCATCATAAAAGAAAAATGATTGATTTTTCTGTTACATTTGATAAAAGAAAACACAGATCAATGTTTTAGGAAAACTTGTATTCATATTCTGTATTTGAACAAAGAAAACCCATAAAATTCAATGATTTGTGTTAGTGTCGAGATGAAGTTATTCTCTGAGGTATGAACAATGAATTACGTTCTCACCAGTGTTAGATGTTGCTACTACTGCTAACAGTTAATACTGTAAATCACGAAATTAATGTGTCACTAATTTAATGCGACCTCTAGATTTTAGACACCAATAATGCGCAGCAATTAAATGCGACAATACGGTGGTCGCATTTTTCGCATTAATATTCTGTTCGCTTAAATTTCATGATTTACAGTAATGTTAGCAAGTAATCTAAATATTTAGTCATCTATAACATCAAACACCTTGTGTGGAAGGGATATGCTTTAGTTTTCATTATACCAGGTGTATGTAAAATGTTGTGTATTCATGGCCAAATATTCAAGTAAGTATGTATCAAGATTTCATTATGGCCACACACATACACAAAATGTGGGGAAACTCATTACTTCACTAGATAAAAGACATTTTTTTTAAATAAGTAAATATCTTTTCTGTAACAGTGTAATAAAATAAAAGAATATATTTTTAAATAACCTCTGTTTTTATATGCTTGTGCTATCTAATACGCAAACATGCAATCTGTTCCTAAAACCTATAATATTTTGAAATTTGAATGTTTGATATCCTGAGTTTCCGTGAAGGCAATGTTGTCACGGATGGACCTGTACCCAAGATATAAATATATATGAAGCGATGCAACACATGATTTGAATGCATTGCTGCGTGTCTGAGAAGAGATTAGTTGATGGGAGGGGCCTACTCTCAATCCCTGTACACACATTATATACAGATACTACAGACAGTGTGGGCGTTAGCAGACAACCCTGTCTTACACACATATCAGAAATCGAAATTTACAGAAAATAAGGTTTAGCAATAATTGTTGGTTCAATTCTTTTTGTGGCAATAATTTTAACAGTTGTTTGTTCTTTTTCTTTGTAGGGTTAATTTTAACTATCCGTTCAATTTGTTATGCTTTTTCTTCCAGAAACATACCGACAAAGGTAATGATATGCTGGAAGAAGCCAGCATGCTGTCGCAGACAGGAAACTTTGATGCAGTCACGGGGTACAAGGATCTGGCTCGCATGCTGAAGAAGCACCTGCATCAGTTCACCAGTCAACTGGAAGCCACCCGCGAGAGGATCGAAGGAACGGCCAAGTGCTACCATCTCCTCGACAAGGTAGATAACTCATGTGTATATTGTACATCCGCATACCACTTAAACCTCTGGTGGCCTCCAGCGGGGAGAGAGTTAACTGTTTCAAATGTAATAGTTAACTCTGTGCATGCTGGAGGAAACTGTTGATGCCGTAACTCTTTCCCTTCTGGATTAGGCACAGGCACTGCTCTGTAGGGCATCTCCTGTTGCCTTCAGCATGGAGTCGTCGCAAATGGGTAAAAGATTCCTGCAGTAACGTTAAACTCCATATTCACCTTCGGAAAGGGTTAAGGAGCTGTGTCTGCCTAATCCAGCAGGAAAAGAGTTAACTTGTGAACAATTTAATAGTTCTCTCTTCATGCTGGAGGCAACTGGAAATGCCCTAAAGAGTGTCTGTGCCTAATCCAGCGGGGTGATGGTTGTGTATTTAGATAAATGACAATTAGAGCTTTCCCTTGAATATACTGCTGCTATAGTATGACGTATTATAAATAGCAGCTAATGTGAATTGGTGTTTGAGAGGGTATTTAGGTTATGAGGATTATTGCCAGGATTTGATAGCTTCCTGTGTGGGATGTATAAGATGCTTTTAGCCTCTATTAACAACTTTGACAGGTCAAGTACTGGTAATAGCAATAGTGTTGTACAAAATGCTCTTAGTGCGAATATAATTAGATTTATCCGTGCTATTATCCTAAGAACATGTCACAGGTTCATTATACTTAATGGGCATCATTTGAAGAAATGTTATCCCTTCTTGTGTTGCGTATGTGTATATGACACTCCTTAGAACTTTAAATCAGTATTTACAAATGGATTTTCTATGTTGAATCTCTCATCTTTATGTTTTATTTTAGTTCAATTTACATTACTGTGTTGTAATGTTCAATCAATAGATTCTGAATCCAGTCTTTTGGTCTGGTAGTTTCTCATAGGTGAACAGCTGGTCTGTAAAATAGTGAAGATAGATGGATAATAATAATAATAATAATAATAATAATGTGCATACTTATATTACACCAAATCCATACTCGAATATCTGCTGATAGTGCTATTTTTTTACCCTGGGGAGTAAGATAGGGTTACAGTGTCTAACCTAGTGTATCATCAGCATACACCTAAATATTCCAAAAGAAATATTGTATTATTAAAACAATTTAAGCATTTAAGCAATTCAAAGAACTATTGTAAATTCAGTATTGGTTGTAATGTTAACGTATTTCTAATTGATTATTATTTCTTGCACTATCCCAATTTTTTCAATTGGTATTTTTAACCATGGTAAATATATATAATCCAGAGATAGCGTGTTCCTATATGCATCTTTTCTGTAGAACATCCAAACTCTTACAATTGTTACAAGAGGAATTACGTTGCACACAAGATAGAATCTGTGAAACAATATTACATATCTGCGCCACTCACGTTTGGCTATTTCCTTGCCATGTGAACAGCTATGTTAATCAAGAGATACAGAAATGGAAATGCCTTATGAAATATTTGCTGCGGACTTAGAAGTCAGAAGGCAAGATTTGCACCAGTCTACGAGAACGGTACGGAAGGTCAAGGTCACCATGGCCGCACGTCTTTTAAACCTTCTGTCTTGTCACATGGTCCGTGATGTGGCATAATAACCATACGCTTCTTCAAGAATGAGCTTTTGGAAGTTTGTTGTCATACATTTTAAGCTAGAGTGAACTTTAAGCATTCCTTGTGAGACAGCCATTCAAAGGAACAAAACAGTTATTTAAAGTTGAGAATTCCAGGAATAACAGTGTCCTGGGCTTTGGAAGTACGTGTAATTGTGCGCGTGTTTCGTGTTTTTGTGATATTCTTTTGGGCAGCATCTATTGAGGGATCTGGTCTTAACCTTCTATCTGACAGAGATATTCTATAGAGTGGCGATTGTGACTGTTCCAGCAAGGAAGGGGTTAACATACTGGTGGAACCTCCTAGTCTTGTCCAACTTTCAAGACATTTGAGTTTCATTCTTTTTTTTTTGCTCAGAGATTATTTGAAAATATTAAATTTGGATATGATTAACATGTGAAAGATCCCATTGAGATCAGTTCGTGATTATGCTTGGTATGAAAGTTAAAAGGAGAAGATATCTTTTACAAGAAGCTAAATGAATTTGAGGATAGTTAAATTTATTTTTATGACGTGTATTCTTATTAAGTTTGCATGGTGTTTTTGTTGATGTTGCAGCAATATTGTGAACATTGATACTGGCCAATAGTATCATTAGTAAAGATTAATACGGTATTGATGAATCTATTTGAGAAATATTTTAATAACCATAATTTATTTGTTTGAATGAAAACTACAAAGAACATACTATCACATACATATAGATAGAAAAGGGGAAAAAATAAGTCTGTTGTAAAAGCTGTATTTTCATTTATCAATGGCAAATGAATATATGTTTTTAATTTATTATTTTTAGATGTAACAAGCTAGTTTTGTCTTTTGCTGTTTTCTAAAAGTAAGTTTCTGTAATTCCTGCTATAATATTTCCACCACACATCAGATAATACCAACTACTGTAATCGTGACATAATCTCAGCATAAAAAGTCGTGAACATTTCCAAATTGTTTATAACATTTTCACAGCACATGGCTAACCAAACGGAACCTGTTTCACAGTTCTTAAATTAATGAGATTACAGTTTGGAGGGATTTAGGCCGTGGGGGGTGTCTTGACATTCTGCCTGCTGTCGTAACGGCAAACACTGACTCTGGCTCATGTTCAAAAGATTTAAGTTCGGACGGCCACGTAAATATTGATTCTTCTCATCGCGTAAGGCTGGCGATACGAGAGCCTGGTGTCGCGCAGACATCACGGGATGGCCTCAGTGTAGGATGAAGCCGCTCCGATGCTTCTAACTTCCTTGCCTGACAGACTTGTCGGAATTAATAAGTGACGTGTTCATTTATCTTTAATGATTGGTACAGTTCTACAGGTAATGTAAGCCTCATTTTATTCTCCTAGAACTTATTGTATCGATCAAAGTCTTGATGATTTGAATGACGGTAGAGTTGTGATATTATACCTATATGTTGATGTTTGTATGCTAATTTTATTCTCCCAGAACTTAATATTTGTCGATCAAAGTCTTGATGATTTGAATGACGGTAGAGTTGTGATATTATACCTATATGTTGATGTTTGTATGCTAATT
>JAVCKZ010070979.1:0-13820 GCA_034780755.1 Lepetodrilus elevatus
CACACACACACACACACACACACACACACACACACATACACACACACACACACACACACACACACACACACACATACGTGTGTTTTACAAAATAATTCATTATTTTGTTTCAATTCACCACCTTACTTGAAAAAGAATATTCTAAATAAAATAGTGATTGTTTTGACTATACGTGTTGCAGTATAGCTTTATTCAAATTCATTTTTGTAAAATAATATTGTGTTTAAGTGAGCAAATCCTTAGGCTAGGATTATATGTTATAATATAATTTTCAAATTAGTAGCATAAAAGAAACATACAAGACGTTTTAGTATAATGAATACTGAAGTGACGATTATAAAATTAGACAGCTTTAAAGTGAAAGATATACAGCTCGTGAAATAAGTTATTGAGACAATTATATGTAATAATGACTTGTGTAAAATAATGACAAAATATTGGCGTAGCTCACCATATAGATCTATCTCGCGTGTTTTACTTTCATTCTGAATATCGATCTTACAAATAATTCGTAACATTTCCAATCTCTATACAAAAAATAAAAATTAGGGACTAATGTCATATTTCGTGCATATTTCAGTAATAGATAAGTTTCACTCAAATAATTATTTTCGTCCATAGATATATTACTAATCTAAATGATTGAGTGGTTGTTTGGAATAAAATTATTTGGTATCTCCATAACAAAGATTTCTCCTGATTGACACACCCTCTTTAAATCATGCTGGTGCTGGAGCAGGTCCTTACAGATAGTGATGTCTATCAGGAACTCTAAAGCATCGTACTGATACCACGACACTCTGATTGTATCACCGTGTTTTATAGCCAACAAAACATGTGTGGAGTTTAGAAAAGGTCATTTTGTGGCTTCATTTGTTTCCGACGAGATTGACGTTTGTGAAATACTCCGAGACAAAGGATAGCGTGAATGGTATTTCAAACTCTGGTGTTATGGCAATTCATTATTGATTTTGATGTTAAATTTCAAATAAATTGCAGTTTGAATACAGTGATTAATATAGATTAAATTAGTGTTGTTTATGCTTTGAATCTATCTTCTTGACTGGTTAGTTCTTTATCTGGAAAATTGTCTCAATCTATCTATCTAGACCGTATCAATGTAGTGATGATGATTATGGTTAAAAATACCAATGTGTTATTATTATATGGTGATGATGATGATGATGTTGATGATGATGATGATGATGATGATGATGATGATACTGCTTCTGATATAGTATTTTCTATAACAAGTGTGTTTCTTGCAGGTTTGGAAGGTTCTCTTCAAGAGGCGGGCAAAGACTTATATTGGTTTTAAAGCAGCCCTATAAGGACTCTGGAGTATGTGATGTCAGCCGTGCTGCAGCGAAGACCTTCACACAGGTGATATTTGCGATGCTAAGCTGAAAAGGATTGGAAAATCGCTCCAATTACCTTCACCGTCTACGCAGCCGTCTCGACCCTGCGTTCAAGATGGCGTCATGCCCTTCTCCGCGCAAGAGAAAAGCGGCAGCTCTGTTGGAAGAAGGATTAGAAGACTCATGGAAATAATTTGAAATATTTCAAAGAGTCTTAGTCATCTTGAAGCTAAGAAAACTTCTGGTGTTTTCTTAAAAAGCTCTGTCCGAACAAAGTGGGGTGGTGCAAAAAGTTGGATCGAGACGCAGAGCACGAAATGGGGATCAGTGAGTGCGATTTTCAAAATGTGCTTGTGAGAACAAAAAAATGAACTACGGCAGGATTGTATACCTGCACAAATATTGGAATTTGGAACTGTGGTAATTCTGTGACATTTACGATCAGCTAATGATCTCACGAATGCAAACATATCGTCCAGACATGACAATGATATTACTTGGGGAAAAACATTACTAGTATATGAACTTACTATCTATTCATTGTTTGAAAGGATCTCAAACAACGTACATCTGTTCTCATTTTCTACTCACACATGATCTTACCCTGCTGTTTTCCAAAGTCGATCCCTTGATGTTTACTTTTTATATTAGTTTATTTTTATATTCTATTTCTTTACACTTGTACTTATGAATTTACTACTTTCTGACATTGATTTTATCCTGGTTTCAGAATGCGAGCACTATCAATCTAAATCGTTCCCTCCAACTATTTCAAGATGGAATTATATGCACTTTTCACTCTTGTCTATGCAGGTTATACCCAATTTGTGTTCATTGAGTATTGAAAGTTGTATCTGTAAGGTTATTCAAATAATGAAATGTCTCCAAAGATGTGCTTAATTGTTGAATGATTCTATCAGTTGTAAAAGTATCCAACATACAATGATGCTTTAAGATACATACTTCTGAAACACCATAGAGAAACACCAAAGAACTTATATGGGGAGCATTTATGTTATTTGTCAATAGCATCTTCTTGAATGCAAGCTATCTCATAATTATTACGATGTGACCATACGTCAAAATAATCCTAAATTCAAATAAGCTTTACAAAATATTTATAAATCCATATTTCTATATTAATTAATTTTGTATTAATTATCTTTAACCCAATCTCAGGGCCTCAATAATGTCATATAATTTAGCGACTGTTGCTCGATGGTAGAACTATTGTCATTAATAAGAGTAATAGAATATATCGTACTTATTACATTTCAGTTGTACTTTGCTTCAAATTCCCATGGAATTGTCTGGATTTTTACTCAACTTTAGATATTGATTAATATAAAATTCAAATCTATATTAAAAGTACAAGGGATTGTGGCTTAGTGCCTGTCGTGACCCAACTATGTCTCCATCTACACTGTATATCTCATCACTGCTATACTTTGCCAAACATAACTGTGATATTAAGCATTGATCATTGTCATTTGACGTCAAATGAACATCATTATTGCATACCATGACTGCGTCAACATGTATTCACACTGTTTATATTGTATATAAGGAAATCATCATGAATAAATATATTTCTTACATATGAAGGCTTGTGTGATTATTGGTAATTAACGTAGTGGATGCTTTCACGAAGGCGTAAATGTGTATATGTATGCGTGTGCGTGCGTGTGTGTGTGTGGGTGTGTGTGGGTGTGTGTGTGTGTGTGTGTGTATGTGTGTGTGTGCGTGTGTGTGCGCGCGTATGTGTAGCACACACCATGAGATAGCGACGATAAAGGGAGATAGGATATATCCCATGAAGTTGAGAAGGAAAAAAGAGTGCACACTGAGCCACTGACGGGGGTATTAATAATGTAACACTTTGACCATGCCGCATGGCGTACATATCACCATTATTATTATTATAATTATTAGTATTACTAAATGCAATGATTATATCTTCTTGTCATGCGTTAAATATTCCTTACAATTAATGCATTTTACACAAATTATCATTGACTACATAACACGAATGCGGATGTCTTACCTTTTCTTTTGAACGGAATAGTTATATTAGGAAGAACTATTGGCATTGCGAACAGCGTTTAACATGTTTAATGATTTAGTAAAAATTATTGGTTTATTTGAACGTAATATTTAGTAAGAAATAAGTATTCCTAACAACGTTCAAACTATTAGTAATTTCGTTTTTAAAAAAGAAGAAGAAATTAAACGTAAATTTGTTTATTGTTTATTTGAACGTGACATTTAGTAAGACACAGGCTGTTTAACATTAATAATTTGGTAGTTATGATAGGTTAGTTTTCAACTGCGTCTGAGATAATAGTATCTGATCTCTGGCATATATACTTTAGACATAAGTATACACATGAATAATAATAACATTTAAATATATCCATATTGTTGTCACAATGTTACATATCACAATAACAATTATTCCTAACTCTTAAACAATTTTCTCCTTGTATAGCATCTTACTATGACAGAATAATTAAAAAGTTTTACGCACTTCTGACATAATGGGCAAATGTATATTTTCGAAATGCCAAATCTTACCAGACACCATTGCAAAATCGTTACTTATACTAAATTAATATCCACAGATAGCATGGTTCGCAATGTCATAAAAGAAATAACACTTTATTTATTTACTAAATAGGTTTATTTACTAAATCTGAAAATAAAGGTCGTATGTCTATTTTCGGTAAAACTAAGTAATTAGTTATGGGTGACAGCTATTTTTAGGAAGAGTATACGACGTTATGTAATTCTGATTAATATTCATAATTAAAACGCATTCAAAATAATATTCAGAGTATTTTCGTGATGATGATCGAAATGCGAGTATCTAATGTAAACGGAGACTTACAAGAAGAGAGATTGTTCTCTGATATATTACGAATTCCATAGCACTCCAAGTCACTCGCACCGACAGCGAGTCTACAGCGAGTCTACAGCGAGTCTACATTGACATGGAAACGGCACTGGAATGAGACGGAGAAACTGGAAATAAATCCATGTTGTCACATAGCAACGCATGCATAACATTGAGGTTATGTTATTCAATTAACATGTTTGTTCGGAAATAGTTCTCACAATAAAAGTTGAAAATATAAATGAATATGTCAAAATATGAACTATAGGGCAATCAGATTTCGTGAACAGATAAAGGATTTACAGAATTGTTTTTACGTGATGTCAGATCAAAAACACGTACATCATGTCTCACAATTGACACAGTGAGTTAGATTTCTGGGCATTGAGGATAGAACAATGATGTATAGCTGTGTACACCGGTATATGACTGGGTGGCAATGAAAAATTAGTTCTACGAATATTTCTCGTAAACTACACACTGTCTGAGCACAGCCGTCGGGGAGTCAGAAGCAAGTTGTCGACTTGGACGGAACTACTTTTTCCTCTATACATAAACATGAGTTGTCGACGTCAATTAAAAGCCAAATGAAAAGAAAACAAAGGAAATAGTTCCGTTACGCTTTGATTCGGAAGAGAATTCCACGATACCATGTATTTGTCAGCGTTTCGTGAATCGTAGATTAAACAAAGACGTTCGCTGTATCATGACTCTTATCATAAAACGTCAAAAAATGTTACATTTGTAAAACAAGTGAACCTAGAAGTGTGAGACATATCGCTATGTATGCTGACAAATTAAAATGAAATGCGTTCTTGCTATCAATAAATTTGATAGTATGTTCATATCTTGTATAAACATTTCTGAAATCTATGTAATTTATATCACATATTATATTACTCTTGTTTTGGAAAAGTGTACTATGATATACTTTGTTGTGATTATTATTGTTTATTACTTATATATCATGCAGTGTAGGTGGTAGAACATGTATTTTAAACTTAAATTTATTATAAAAATAATAGTCGTATAATTCAATATATCATTCTACTCTTAAAGGATTTCTCCGGTGCCAGAACAAGTTGCTTTTAATCAATTAAACAAAGACATTCGTTTGCGGTATAAAATTAGTACATGGTTTCACAACTCGGCCAATGCTTGTCTGACACGTGCTCTTAGGAATGTTCGCAAAACTCAGTCCAGTTTAACACGAGATAAAGATACGACACTTTTATCACCAAACAGCTGCAGAATATAGCTGATGGCGGCGGAATTAATTAAGGCATAGGGTCATCTATTTACTGGTCAGACGTGGTGATGGCTTTAACAGATTAGTGCTTGCTGCAGTGAAAGTGTATCAAGTTATAGACGATTTCGGACTACAAATGCATGCACTTATTTTATGGAAAATTAATAAAATCATGAAAAGATTACTAATTATAATTTCTAAATATTGTTGAAAATATTTTCATTAGAAATATGTAGATACAAACACATGTTGGCTGTATTGTAACCAATGCCTCGTGAGAAGTCGGTTAAAGTCGGAATCTCGGGCTCCGCTGCAGACCACTAGTAAACAAATACGTTGTTGTTCTAGCCACACGATCAGTTTGTCCAATCAAAACGTATATGTTCACCTTCATGCTAGCCAGACATTCCCTTAGGGCAACAGTTATGCCCCCTAGATAAATTTTAGAATCATCTTCGCAACAATATAACTGATGTTCGTAGCACTTAATTTGTACCAATTTTTCATTAACTAAGCATATACTAGTATCTCTTATAAACAATTGTAAGCGTAAAACTATTCATCGATATACTTATAAATAAGTATAATTGTCAGGATTCATGTCAAATAGAGTTGATGGTGACAATATCAATAATTAAATGATAATAATTACACCATAATCAAACATTAAAATAAACAATTGTTTCCAAAAAAATAAGCCATAAAATATTTTCAAAGTTCAATATGTTCAATCTCCCGCCTTTATTCTAGTATTCCGCAATGGATATCGTAGATACGATTTTTCACGAGATCGCGGAAGTCAGTGCTGAGCTATTCGGGTCAGATTTAGCGAAGATCAAAGGGATTAATCTAAATCCTACCGATGTGCTCCCCTCCGCGTGTGTTGATCGCCCGCGGGCCGCACTTCAGTCTGTAAATTTGTCCGCTTCCTTCCTTGTTTGCATGGGCCTTTTATCGCGTCGCTTCGATTGTGTTTGTTACCAGTGCACAATGCTGTATTATTCGCGAACAGCAAGAGTCAGTATAGTGATGTATTTGCTCGCTTCGCCGCGGCCCCCCTCGCGTTGTAGAGCAAGGTAAGGGAGTGAGTTTGTTTAGATGGGGGGTATGTTGAGATTACTAAGGAACACATTGCAAACACACATTGGGGAGACGCGAAGAAATCAAGACAAAGTAAGTGGTTACGATTATCGAGCTCAGAAAGGTGGAGTCGAGTTTGGGGTAAAGGCGGAGCACCGAGAAGCAAAATTACAGTATGGCGTTAAAAATTCTTAACAGCGTTCCCAATTGCTCCAACTTTCCGGGTTTTAATCCAATGGAGACTAAAGACTTCAAGAAGGCTAGGAAACAAACTCGTGGCGTAATTCCTGATTAGTAGCGGTATGTTTGCTTCGGAATTGATTTATACCTGCAAGAGAAATTAATGACATTGTTTATAATGCCATGTGAAAAATCAACACAACGTCTGGAAAAGTTCTATTTTGGGAATTGCAAAACCAACTTCTCGATTAAGGTCTGGTCTGGACGATTCCTGTTCTTGACAGTGAAGAAATCTCCGCTATGGGTGTTCTTCTTGAAGGCACCAAGTGTTTCACTATCATATTGAGGTACCTTTACAAGCATTTCAACGTAGAACTGGAGTAAAGCATTGTTCTTCATTGGCAAATAACCCGACGGTTTGGAGGTCATAGAATCTGGCGTGACAACTTTTTCTCTGGTGCATATGGGGAAAAGGGATTACAACTGCATTTTATTTATGCATTCAGAAGAAACATCACACCCCGTTCGTCTGTGTAGGACACTCGAACCTCTTACTTATCATTAATGAGATCTTCTCACAGCAGTACATTCTAAAACAGTCGCTCTCTTGTATACCATTGACCTGCACTTGAGCATTGCAGAAGTCACCGTGACATATGTCTTGGACGCAAAAGCATGTCATACATAGTATTAGTATTTACTATATTTGAGGTAACTGCTTATGCAGCGCATGTGTTAATTAATTAGCCATGGTCTGATCTGGTCGCCCAGCGGACTGACGGAGATAAGTTTACCAGGATAATGTGGCTAACGTGGGGGAGGTCGTTAAACGAAGACCAAGTCATTAATTTAACAAAACTCTTGGGGGCGAATAGGCCTATGTGATAGAGGCATTTTCTCTCTATTTGAAGTTGGCTTTTTGGCTTCAAAATTTCATTTGCCAATAATTCTACTGCAAACACATTTCGCTAAAGTCGCTGGCCGACCCACAACGTAGAGTTGGCCTTCATTTAGAACTGTGTGCGTGACATTTTGAAACAGTTAAAACTCTAATTGTGAATGGGATTGCTTCGGCTTGGTCTGTAATTTCGGTGGAAATCCACTTGTCTGAGTTTACACGGCGCACGTGGTTAAGCCCAGCGTTGTTTATCCCCCGCCCCTTCGACATTTGAAGAAGGGCAAACCCTGGAAAGCTCCGAGTCCAGGTAGAGCGGACCTGCACCCGGTGCTCCGACACTATGACAAGGGAAAATGTGAAATTTGTACTTCTCACAACATTGCTGACTCTCGCCGTGAACGCCAACACGTTACATGACGGTAACATGTACATTGCTGGAAATTAAACGGAAAGAAATAATTCCGAAGAAATTGGTGAAGATTTTGGTATCCACAATTTCATCAGTTTTGACAATTAAGAAATTACTCTCTTTATTAAGGTTACACTTTAGTTGGTCATCTTATGGAACTTATTATTTTTCAGAAGTTGCTGCGTATGCGTTTACGAAGGAAATAGTAATATAACTGTACCGTTTATAGATATTATTGTTAGACTACTATAGTATCTTCGCGATAGCAATGAGTGTCCACTCTAAAATTATAGGAAAGTATTCGACATCGTAAATTATTGGAAGATATGATAAGATATTCACAAATCTTACTGGGAACGAATACGTGTAGTAACTGTAAATGGCACTCCTCTAGTTGTAAATTATTCGGAGTTTTCTCCCTTGGTTAACTTCAATTTGTAACCGAGGCAAAGAAGCTGATTTTCTCATTTTCTTCTAGTAAGTACTATATTAGTACTAAATATACGATGTCGATACTTTACGATACATGCCAAATAATATAGAACATATTTTGCTTGTTCTGTTCCGAATTATTGACGTCTAATTAGTTTATACTTGAAACAGGATCCTGGTACAAATTCTTCTTTGTATTGACCATTTTTCATATATTTAATTTAGTAACGACTATTTAGATATGACGTATGGTTAACTTAAATATGCGCATATGAAAAAACAACATTTTAGGAACGTAACTTCATGTAAAATACATTAATTAGTCTTAATAAAAGTGACAAATAAATATATTATAAACTAAATAATATCCAGGATAACGAAGCGTGTAATGGATCTTAATATTCACAATGAATTAATTGTATATGAACTATTAAATACATCTCACATCCTAGACACTTACATGCAGGTAGGTTTCACCAGCGATTAGAAAACAAACATAATTGAATGTATATGTCTGGTCTGTGATTATTGTTATTTCATTATCAGTGTAAACAATTAAGAACTGACTCTGTTCTCATTCTACCAGCTGTCGACTCCCTGCGGCTGCAACAGGCGTGTGTCACGAGTCCCGTGAGACCACGCGAGATTTGGCAAGAACAGCAACTGACCAGTTCGTCAAACAGGATTATTCCCCTTGACGCAATTCCGACATGGTGGGAAGCACCGTGGGGTTGTTTCAGTGTCGGTTGTTTCACGGTGAACCATTTCTAATCAATGCCAATGCCAATGGAAAATAGTGGTTCATCAGTACCATATATAACTGTATACACTGTAGGTTACCTCTCCCCTTTCCCCATATTCGTTCATTTTCATTGGTAAATAGTAAATACTAGGCGATAACACATTCATAATAAATTATAATCTATTTATTTTCCCCATTCATTCATTCCCATTATTGTTCAAGAAATGGTTGAAAATATTATGGGCATTATTATAGGCCTATATATGTACATACCAAGTAAAAGCAGGAGCCGACATTACATGGCACATTACAGATGGTTTAAACTTCACTAACTTGCAGTATGGTTTACTAGCTGTACATCGTGTGCTGCAGGAAGTGCAACCTGTCACGTGATGCAGAATAAGTTTACTAACGTAATGTTCTGCAACTTGGGTTTAGTAATGTCAATCATGCGCTACAGAATGAGTATGTTAACGTTATAATTGTGCAGAAAGGGTTTACCAACGGCATGTGATAGGTTTACTAACTGCAGAATATGTAGAATGCGTTTACTAACTGCAGAATATGTAGAATGTATGTACTAACGGCCCTGTGGTGATGTAGAATAGGTTAATAACGGCAGGTGGTGTAGAATTGGTTTACTAACGCCATGTATTGTAACGTAGTAGTACGCGTAGGGTAATGTACTGTAGAATTGGTTTGCTAACATCATGTTTCCTAACAGCATGTGCTGTAGACTGGTCTTACTAACGTCATATGCAGCAGAATGAGTTTGCTAACGTCGTATGCCGCACAGATACGGAAAGTCATCCACACATTGATGCCATCAAGGATATTTACACCGACAAGTAGATTTACAACTACATGCTGATTGTAAATTTCAATTACTTTACCTTGGCGCACCTCTCGCAAACTGCTCTAAGATAGTCAGTGAAATACAGCGTCAGCTCGGGATGCAAGATTTACCAATTACGGCACCGATGTCCACAGGCAGGAGATAAGTCACGTCACGCAATTCCACTCCCGCTGTTACGGGGTGAAATTGACGCTTGTAAATTTCATGCTTTGCCAAGATTGACGTAAGTAGCTGCGGTTCTGCGAGGAGGGACCACGTGTCACTCAGAGATGTGGTTTTGTCATTAATGAGGTTATTGGTTATCATTAACACCGATTTCCTACGTAATGAGGTAGATATGGGAGTCACTGACACACGCACCGATGCTTAGTTGATGTTCTGATTGATAGGGTGTCGCGTGCTTAGTTTTCAGATAATTCAGTAATGTATTCATGTATTTATTTATATATTGTGTGGTAGTTTATATTTCTTTCAATAAATATTTTCTTCAATGATTTAACTTGACTGTACAATTCTTATGAACGCTCATTGACATCAGACTCGTATAGATTCGCATATACAATTCTTTGGATTATGAAAAATAATTATAATATTACTTACCTTCATTAATGACAAAATAAGTATTATATGTATATGTATGTGTGCTATTAATATCCAATCCCTCTATTTGTATCAGGCACATGCACATTTATGTATCATTATGAGAATTATAATTCTACTGTGTTACGAGAAAAAACATATAATATGACTGCTCGCTATTTAAGCAGCAACGATATCACAATAAGGTACATCTACAGTGTACTAGTATATCCCGTTATCTCCTTATTGAAAGTAAGTATTGAAATGTACGCATTACTAAGTACATATTGAGTATTGAAATATACGGATTACTAATTGCCTATGTGCACTCGGACAACACAACCGTAATCTAAGCACCCCTTTCCCTGTATACAGGTGAGACAAAGTGCGCAAGAGTATCGATCGCATTATTTGTATTCGGAGAGATTTCATTTCATGTAACTACGGCCCTTTTTTTCTACAAGGGTATCATGTCCCCCCTAATTTGATGATCCCCGGGCCCCCCACGCGTGTTCGACTCTCGGCTTACCCGTACAGTAGCGAGTGAGTGACACCATTGTACAGCTTCCAGCGTCGCTAATCCAGCCAACGGTTTGAAGTCTTCCTATGCAAACACAAAGGGCACGTTCTATTTCACTGCTCACAATCTACTAATGGTCTATTAAAGACAGGCTATTGACTTATCACACTTTACATATGCTATCAAGTCGTTTTCAGCTTCCGCTACAAATTTACATTAGCACGATCGGTTGACTTTAGTTCCCCGTGGTCCAGAGAATTTGAAAGACTTGCGGTTGGATAAAGATGATGGGACATGGAGCGAAGACGTATCCATTAGCGGTCGTGCTCAAGACATGTGTATATGTTCATTGCATTCGTGCCATTTTAGACTTCGCTTTGGAATTTATGTCTTAATTACAACGATTTCGTTTGGTACTGAAAGTGGTAAAATAAATTCTGTATATTTGAATTGGATTTTAGTAGTGCCACGTCTTAATTGCATGATTACAGTTGACGTTTAGTGCCACCTTGGCATTTGAAGAACATTTTAGGAATATTTCAAAATGACTTTGACGAGAATGTTGAAATAATTTGTGTATTCTAAGTGAATAATATAGATATAACTTCAAGTTTCTCACACTTGATGTAATATCAAATTTGTAATATTTACCGAACATACCAAATTAAAAGAAGGCATTGGTTTCAGAAAATGTCAAAGATTACTTTGCAAAAACAACAACAAAACAAATAAAAACACCAATATCTTCGACAAGGACTAACTACTAAGTTGCGTACTGATTCATATTTAGTATTATCTGTTTATTGTTCGTCATGGCCATTTGCTATTACATAGTGAAACTTACTATTAAATGAGACATGCGCACATAGCATAACCTGGTGTGATTGTTGCGCAATATAAATGCATACATTATTATTATTATATAATAATAAAACTAATAAACTAATGTATTGAATAAAACTGTACTGTAGTTATGTAGTTTTGTTATATACAGTAGTGATTTCTACCCAGTAGCTAATAATATTATTATTGTGGAGTTTTTCGTTAACTATAGTCGTTTTTGTTTCTTGTACGTACATATACAATTTTAATTGCGATGTACTTGTATTAAATTTTGTAAAAATACTAGTATATGTTTATCTATGAGTAAGACATTAATGAAATCATCTGTCTGTAGGCTGGCCTGCAGATTGTTATTTTAATAAACTGATGAGGAAACGGGGAACATTAAGACATTTAATAAGCCACGTTAACAAACAAATGTACATTCACAAGTCTTAGTATTAATATTTGTAATTGCCAGTTTTAATTAAAATGTGTGGCTTAAATGAAGTATCGTATTTTAAAGCGCAAAGAGGAGAGACAAGAACTGGATTTAGTTTAGTTTTCTCTCTTCTTCTTCTTGTCTACGCGTAAGTAGGATGAAAGTTATCAGTTCTCTGGTGATGACATTCTCTTTCACCATGTTTCTATCACCGTGAAATAATTGAAAAATAGTCCCTGCCTATACAGCCATCTTAGTACACGTTGAACCCGAAACCAGGCGGCATTCTGGAAGCGCAGAGTAGCTGGGTATCTGGCTGTATTCGATTCACAGCTCGATCAACCCTAGAGTGACATTCGACTTAAGAAATTACCAATAATATTAGATCAACAGAGAGAAATCAGGAGAGGGCAGGTTTATACTCTCCATTTCGGCAGGAGTAAAACTCGAGCGAGAGCTGAAAGTCAGCGAATGAAAGTACAGGTGCATTAAAGAAATATATATTGGTATTTTCTAAATTTGTTAAAGATATAGTTTGGGTGAGAAAGCAGTTCAGTCTAAGAAGTGGGTCAGTCTATTTTATTAATTTTAATGGTTCGCATATTGATTCATTCGTTGCTCCTGCAGTTCGATTCAAGTACTCATTGGTATTGCGCATGTTCCATGACCTTACACTCGTGACCCTAGTCGTGAATCGAATACAGCCTCTGAGTATGTGAGTGTACAGGATGAGTAATGCCTCCATGCTATATACGATGACGACGTGTCATCTACGTCAAACGTGTAATGGCTTTGCCCTCCTCCGGACACGAGCGCCATGATGGTCGTGTTATCTAGTCATTTACATTGGTATGTAGATGGCTAGATGTACTGGGACATTTAACACACTGTCGGACAGGCTTGGATCAATTAGCGCTCAGCAAATAATGTAAGGTTATTGTAACCTGTCGTTTAGGGTACACCTCTGATTGGAGAGCAAATAAACAAGAACCTCCCTTGATACGAGAGCCCGTGGTGAATCTGCACGAACAAGAACTTGGACGAATTATACCATCATGTTTTGTCTGTCTCTCTCCTTATGTTAAAATGATGATCATTCATGGGGAATTATTTGGAGAACATGTGATGCTGAATGTATCCCTTGTGGTTCAATGGAAATTGAAATGACAGTCAAATATATACCAACATGTTATAGCCTTGTATCAATAAGACTGCATAATATGTAGTGGTATTAGAAATACGTCGAGAAGGAACACCACTACATATTTAGAAACAATGAACATTAATATTATCAGGGTATCGTTGCACAGAGCTCTCTTAGCCGCTAAGAGACCAGGCACCCTCTTTGCCAATAGCTAAT
>JAVCKZ010070990.1:0-13820 GCA_034780755.1 Lepetodrilus elevatus
TATATATAGATATACAGATATACAGGTAGGTAGGTAGGTAGAAAGAAAGGTATATGTATAGGTAGGAAGGAATGTAGATAGGTACGTATGTGTTGTGAGGGAGGGATCGATATCGAGGGAGCTCGATAGATAGAGAGAGAGAGATAGCGATACAGTCAGTCAGTCAGTAGATAGGTACTAGTAGGTAAGTTAGGTAAAGTATGTACATGTACGTAGGTAGGTACCATAGGTCGGTATGGTAGATAGGTAGATAAGGTAGGTAGGTAAAGCTAGGTATGGTATGTACTATGTAGGTAGGTAGCTAAATAGGTAGGTAGGCAGATATGTGCGTATGTAGGTAGGTATAGGTAGGAAGGTAGGTAGGTAGGTAGGATAGCAGGTATATGTAGATAGATATGTGGGTTTGTAGATGTGTAGGTAAGTGGGTAGGTATGTATATGCATGTAGGTATGCTCAATGCTTATACGAAGGCTTCCAGAAAGGGAGCTCAAGAATGTTAGCATTTTAAGCGGGAAACATATTCCCAAGACCAGCGCGCAGTTTCATGAAGCACTTACACATATCTACTACACTTACTAGACAATATACCATCTCGTAAATGGCTTAGATCGTTATATATACACGAGTCTACTTGTATTGCTAAAGGGTCATGCACATGGTTTCGTAATGGACACGATCGATATAAGAATAGTCTTTTAAAAGCGGCGACATGCTGACTTTATCACAATTACAATACTCCGAATAGAGTTCTGTATTGACTTGATTTTACAAATAAACGGCATTATTATGTTTTCCGCAATTAGGCGTATGGGTTCGTTTCTTTAATCTTTCACGGAACAAGAATTCATTGGCTTCAGCTAGACAAATAGTCGCCAAGACCTCTTACAACATCGTCGAACCAAACAAATCTGATCGGTCATCCTCAAGAAGGGCTTCTGTTGTATCTCTGTTTATGCCCTAAACGAGGACACGTGACTTTATTAAGCGTCTATACTGGGAGCGTTATTGTCAATAATGAGTTTGGATATGAACAACTTTATCGAGCCTCACTTATTAGAGGTGGACGCGTGATTTTGAGCACTGGTCAGTATCCGGTGTGCGGTGCGTGTTTAAATTTCCCTAAATACGAAAACCAGTTTCAAAGAGAGCGACTGCCTAGCAATCTGACTTTTGTACAATCAATGGATTTCTATATTAGTTATAATAACAGCCAAACGTCTTTATATCGTCCAGACAGCCTTTGAAGTGACCGACCATTGTCTTGTAATCTCGCCCAATCTCGCCGTACAACACTATACTCGCAGAGACGTGGCAATGCTGGAAGAAGACTCTATAGATGAGACCAGTATTGAAAACGTATTTCTGTCAATGTGACAAATTAAATAAGCATCTTAGTCAAAGAACAGCTAAAATTACTTTCTCCTTAATATATACTGCATCGACTTTTCGCATTCCAAAATTACAAATTACGTTTTTGGTGTGTGATCTTCGTAAGGACGACCTCGTTGAATTCGGACATTGCGCAAGCTCGTCCTTTGTTCTTTCGTTATCGGGAAAACATCACAGCCTGAATTATTCAGATAAGTTCCAATCACAGAATAAACCACATCACTACTATGTTTAATTACGTACACTATATATAGACTAGCTGTGGTCTTGTGCGGTTTTATGTGCATTAAGCGTATCATCCTTGAAACACAGGCCTTTCTTTCTACTTAACAATCGTTTGATGGATGGTAAGTAGGTATACAGTAATTGTTGTTTAGAGAAAGAAAGCGTATGCGAAATAACATGTACTAGTAATTATAGTGCGTGGCTATATAGTGTTAATATAGCTTTAATATTACCATCTTTGACAATATTATTATGACTGGCTGAGTAAAATTGTAAATGTGTCATATGTTTACGTCTGTCTGTCTCTATACATATTATTATACGTGATTATACGCTGATTATACTGACGAGATGTTGTTCTTACGTTATTATGATATTTGGTTTGGAGACAAAACAAACAGTGCAGACGTTCTATTGCCGCCATGCTTTAGTTGACACAGTTACATTTGATATATGCTGTTTTATGTAGTGGTATTTGTTTGTCTGACTACTTTGTGTGGAATCCTGCATTAGAAAAAATAAAAAAAATAAAAATATCGATCATGACTTAATTTGATCGATGGCATTAATTCGTGTGCGTACCATAAGTAATCAGTAATCCCAAATGTAGGTGATATTATAATAAGTAGTAATATAAAACGAAACGGCTAGTAAATGACATTTATAGTATGCGCTTTTTAACACGATTTATTCACCTCTTCTCCAAACCGTTTAATGTCAACGCGGAAACTGAAGCAACAAAATAAAGCATGTGCGTTGAAAATGGTATTATGTTCACAGACATCCATTGTAAATTGAATACCTATTGCTGATTCTTATCCAGTTTCCATATTAGCCTTCCACCCTCAATGGTTTCCTAGCGCTTCCGAGGGTAACTGTGATATTGGTTGGCACCAATTACGCACGGACACGCGAGTGTGATAACTCGATTACCACAGGAACAAATACCTAGCAATTTGACAGACGTAACACGCACTAAATGCCGCGCAACCGTACCTCTTTAATGGACAAACAGTTTATGGGACATGCAACATTGTTTGTAACACTGCGAGTCAGAACAATGGACTGGTACGACCATGGCGTATTTATATCTAACAAAACGGGACGAATTAATACGGAGCTGTTGAATAATAAATGAACCCACTCCCATGTGGTATGTGTGTGGGTTATGTGTGTGGTTGTGTGGCCATAGTGCATCAATATTGATGATGAGCCCGTCAAAAGTGCAGATTTGTACAGATGATGACAGGACAAGCGGGATGAAGCGCTTTGTTATTGAGATCGTACTTGCCTGGGGAGGGAGGATGAGTCCATTTTTCTCGAGAAAATATATTTCGTAGCGGTGATCATTCTTTGCGTAGCAACATAACTCTCACGAAACCGTATCTCCAATCACGGCCCCTAACCATTGTATAGATAGTGACCAAGGCTTGAGTTAGAATGGCACTTCTCTACGAAACGGTATAACTCTAAAATGAAAGGTAGTTGTCTCAGCTCCAACGTTAGCATCGGTGTAGTCTATTCGGCTATGGTTGGAGACCGGTTTCGCCGTTTTGTGCATGAGTCCCCTGGTTACCTTGGAATTTGGAGTTATGCCGCTTTGTACAAGAAGGACCAGAACTTGAATGCACAGGCCAGCGTACTCACGTTAATACATGTCCATATATTTAAATGTGATCAGCTGGTAATAGTTGTTTAATGTTTAGCATACCTATAGGAAAAAACCCTAGATTTAATCTACTACATGATTCATTTACTACATGGTTCATCTTGTACGGGGTTCATCTACTACAGGGTTCATCTTCTACAGGGTTCATCTTGTACGGGGTTCATCTACTACAGGGTTCATCTTCTACAGGGTTCATCTTCTACAGGGTTCATCTACTATGGGGTTCATCTATTACCGGGTTCATCTACTACAGGGTTCATCTTTATCATGCTCATCATTTACTATAGGGTTCAAACAATGCACTATTCTAATAGCACTCATTTAACACGGTGTGCATACTATGGCATATGCTGCAATACCATATTTTAGTGTTCCCCTTTGTGTTGTTAATAATAGTACCATGTAGGGACACCACAGTTATCACTCTCATGTGAATAGCTATTTATTATCTCCCGGTGGTGAAACCTGAGCGAAATTAATTCAGATTAGGTGTGACTATAACCACACTGGGGTCATGGTGTTCAGTATTAGTCAGGTATTTCATGCATTTACGTGTCTATAAAAACCTATCAAGTTCTACGCTTGTTGTAGGTATGTAGATCAGTGAGATCTTATGAGGTAGTTGAGACTATTTCAACAAGCTTGAGATGAATGTCAGTACATTATTTTGCGATTAATGTCGTACGTAGTCGATAATGTAATATTATATGAAAGTCCAATACAAGTACATATTTGTAATTTGGGTACAGTAACGTTAATAAGGGAAAATCGAACAAATAATTATGATTTAAAATAGCCTAAAGTATCTACAAGTAGTTCTGAAGCTCGGTGGTTACGAACACCTATGAACAAAAACGCTGGACGTACAAACATGCACATTTAACTATGATATTCAATTGTTGGCTAAATATGTATTATAATAATAAAATGCATTTACATACAGCTAATTATCCAGATAGAAAAGTTAGGCGATATGTTCTTTGGAAGATCCTGTAGTTCAGAGTTGTCTGGCTGAATCAGGAAGTGAAATATGAAACGAGGAATGACCACTTTAAAAGTGTCTAATTACTTCATTTTGATTCTAGTTACTTAATTTATACTTTTACAACAAATTATATATTATACAATATAAGTTAATACTATTATATATAGTCTGTATCACACCTTGTTCTCACCCAATGCAAATAACCCTATTCAAAATATCACCTTATGTTAGATTTAAGCAAGTCTAGATTACCGGAGAACTCGGAGGATAAAGACTTTCATCGGCTCCTTTCATATAAATATGATACCAATCAATATGATTTATATTTAAACTTTAACCCTTTCACACTCTGAAACTATGGATAGTCTACACATCATATTTCTATGCGCCTTGTCTCACTGTTATACATTGCACCTACAGGCTACAACTATGCAATAAATTGCATTGTCACTATAAAACAACGTTTCCTCTAGTTTCAAGTATGTGTTAGTACTGAGTCACTGTAGATCAATTCGAGTTACCTACCATTAATTGTTATCAAGCGAAGTATGTGGAAGAATTCGTCACGTCTAGACACTATAGTAGTGTCCTGTTTCCATCCGTGATGATATCAATTAAGTGACATGATATCCACAGAATCAGTAGGGTTAATAACTTAATACTTCCCTGATAGAATGATCATGAGAGCATTTTGTCCTAGACGTTTTAATATGGCTGGTTACACACATTAGTAATTCTATGCTATAGCATCCTCTTGTAGGATTTATGTATCTTCATTGAATTGAAATGGCTTATTAATTCACATGTTATACAATAAAATTATGACCCAGCTCATGCTTTATTTCTAATGTATAATCTTAGGAGATTGTCTCTGATCATTTTACTGAATATATGCTCATTTTATCACTACGTATATATTTTATTTAACACTTACATGCTGTGATATATATTTATAAACGTACTTCAAATGGTTTCTTTTAGGCCAACTTTGGCCCGGTGCTGATGTGAATTGTCTTAAATACTTTATACTTTACTTTAAGTAAAGCATTATACTGTTAAAAGTCTTATTCGCAATGACGCTCTGGTTGTAGTGAAAGTTGTTATTGCCGTTGTTGCTACTGCTGAGGTGATGCTGGTGATGATGATGGTCGTGATGATGATGATGGTAATGATGATGAAGATTATGATGATGATGATGGTGGTGATGATGATGGCATGGCGATGATGATGAATATTATGATGATGATGATGATGGTGCTGGTGATAATGATGGTGAAGAAGATTATGATGATGATGATGGTGGTGATGGTGGTGATGATGATGAAGATTATGATGATGATGGTGGTGGTGGTGGTGATGATGATGATGCTGATGATGACAACGATGCTGATGATGCTGATGCTGATGACGATGATAATGATGATGCTGATGCTGATGATGATGACGATGATGATGATGATGCTGATGGTGATGACGATGATAATGACGACGACGACGATGATGATGATGATGATGATGATGATTATTATTGGGAGGGATAGCAGGACCTGTGACATTGAGTAATGATTTTAGTTTGACTTTCAAACAACAATAAAAACCCAGATACCATTTGAAACTGTTGCTACAGGCTGCAACGTTATCATCGAGAACGATCACTTGTAATTGAAACCTGCAAGTATCTTTTTAAAAAACACCCAACATCACATATCCCTGCAGACTATTACAAGTTTCAGGGTTTCGAGTTTCTTTTTGTTACCACATACGTCTATCGTAATAACACTGTATGGCGCACTCCTAATATCTAAACATCACCAATGTTTAGATAGTTATCTGTGAAATCACAAACATAGACCCTTTAAAGTTACACAAATATCAGCAGTGAACTTTTCTTAATTACAATTTACACGATTTTTCAAAGGCGATTAAACTTATAGGTCATGGTATTAGAGCTTCTACGAGGCCAAGTACCTTGTTGACTATTGTTTTATTTTGTTTTTTATTTCTTTCGCCGGTCTAATCAACTTGTGGCACGCTGAAGTAAAATAGTTGAAAGCCTTGTATGAAACCCCGAAAGCGAAAGTGAACTGCATAATGGAGGGGAAAGGGTTAGATTGACCAACCACATGCAAACGCGAACGCCGCACGCGATGAAAATGTCTTCCAGATTTAGAAGCGGAAACACGGTTTATTAAATGTGTTAGTTTTTGCACGGCGCGTCTACAAAATAATCTTCTCTTTGACATTGGAGAGTCTGCGATTGTTCTAATTGTTTTCGTAGATGATGCGTTGAATAAGGATCTTTTCATGTTCCCGATTTGGTGGCCTGAAACAAGCAAGAACTAATATAACGATATAAATAACCAGAGTGTGATGACGAAAAACGTGTACTGCTTATATCAATCCTATTGATCAGGCAATCTCTTATAATACATGGGTATCGTGCACTTATGATAACTCGGTGGTGTCATAGTGGATATGAGAGCTTCGAGAAACGATACCCAGTAATATAGACCGGTTTACGTGACAGTAACCACAGAAAAGGCTTTACATTAATCTCTAGAAATTAGGACTTGCTTTTCTTACCCATACGGGCAAGAATATGCCGTTTAGTAATATAGTGATATTGCCCGTACGGATAATATTACTTGACACACTTTTCTGCAATTTGATTGGCTGACCTTCAACTCTAACCTCATCATCCTGGTTTTCCCTCGTGCCATAATTTTGGTTTTGAGCTCGCCAAAATTATGTCACTCGGGCATACATCTGATACGAAATGGAAGCTCGGTTAGTATCCTATAAGTAGAAAACGAGTTAAGCAAATTCCTAAAACTTACGAACTTCTTTGGACATGAAACTTTGAGAATGCGAGCCCAGGTTAACTATTCTTTTGATTGTAATTTGTATGTGTTTACAGTATTGGACTGCTAATGAAATGTACTGTTTGTAATGTTTGTGGTGTTTTGGACATTTTTATTGTTTGTTTTTACAGCTGGAGTCATCATAGTGAGTTCCACAAGCAGCTCCACCAGCCAGCCAGTCATAGACCTCACATACGACGTCGGTCATCGTAAGCTCAAAAACAGACACAGGGACAAGGAACGGAAGCACAAGCACAAGAAAGAGAAAAAAGTGAGACTGAATTAAGGTTTTTCTTACAACATTGACACATTTTTTTTAGTTACTCCCCCAAAACAGCTAGATCACTAGAATATTGACAGATTGTTGTGTAATATAAGTTTCATTTTGCAATTCAGCGTGATTAATGCTATTACCGGTATACAAACTTTCCATCAAATTTAAGTTTCTTCAGCCATTTGTAAATACAGTGCTCCCTCGATATAACGCCCTTAGATGCACCGCGGATTCGGATTAATTTAATTTTATTTTAATAAATAAATACAATTATAACGTGGGTGGACCCCATGGACCCCAACTTCAGCGTAATATCGAGGGAGCACTGTATCTCAACTAAACATATTTGTAGAAATATCTCAATTGTTTTGTTTGTTCTTATTTTATTATATATATCTCAACTTTTTGTTTCTTCTTATTTTATTATAAATATCTCAACTTTTTGTTTATAAATATCTCAACATTCTGTTTTGTGTTCCAGAACAAACAGAAGAAAAGTAAGCATAAGAAAGAGAAGAAGGAGAAGAAGAAGAGGAAGAAAGAGAGGAGGGTGTCCAGTTCTGATGCCGACATGTCCAGCTCTGAAAGCGACGATGACACGCCACTGCCGACTGACAGAGAAGTACTGGCGAGGTGTGTTCAATGTCCTCTGTGTCCACCGAATACCATCTGAATACCACAGGGTTCCACTTAGGTTTTAATTTTTGAGAGTCCCGGGGACGTATGTTGATATACTTATCAACAATTTGTATTAATAAAGTGTGTCCAAACTTGCAATTTTTGCGTATGGGACGCAGGATTGCGCGTTCGGAGAAACCTTGATACCATCTGAATGTTTTCTCAATTATGTCAACCACACCATCTTGCCATCATTTATATAGCAAATTTTAAAAGTACCTGACAAGATGTAGATGAAGCGACTGACGAATTTCATAAAATACTATGTGAACATTTTTTTTTTCCATTCTAAATTAAAGCAGGTTAGTGAATCTATTCCTAGCTAGATTTCGTTGTGCCGCCGTGGTATTTATGCCACACATGGGCTGTGATTCACGAAAGGGGTGTATATTTACACCAGACGTAAATGACGTAAAACAATCAACGTAAATGACATAATACAAGCAACTCCACGTCATTTACACCACTTTCGTGAAACACACCCATGGTGATTAACCCAGCGCATTGGGATCCGACGCATACTTTTCTGGAAGCGTATTGTTGGCTTCGGAGTTGCTATGTAGCTAGAGGGTGCCAATATTAGGTAGCAAAATAGTACACTGGGCATCTTATAGTTACAGAACTGCAGCTAACACACACATAAAATATTATTATGGATGTCTTTTCTGCTTAATCATTAATGGGTTGACCATGCGTACCCACTTTTGTTTTTATTATTTAACACTCTTATATTTTTGATTGGGTATCATAATGATTTTTTATTTTATTTTACTGTTTTTCAGGTTGAAATCTGTGGGGAAGGAAAGATTGAAAGCTGCTGACTTTATGTGATATCAATCACGTCTCGATCATTCAGTACCAATATTTTTGTATTCTTTGTTAGGTCAATGATCCTCATTACACTCCTCATGAGTTTGTCTGCAAATTACATTAATTGTTAATAAAAATTCAACATCAATTCTGTGACTGAAGTTATTCTTTACATACAGTATTTACATACCGGTACTAGAAGATGCACAACTTCCATTCCATGATGATGAATAGTGTCACCAGAAAAATATAAATAATACACAAAGTGGTACAGGGCTGACAGTAAGGGTTGTCCGCCTGCCTGGGTCAGGTATTATCCACAGGCGGACAAGTGAAATAGCCCAGATTAACAAGCCCTTTTCACAGTAATTACATGTCCGACAGGACACGGGGACAGGTGCCTCAAAAAGTTAATGGAGAGCCCTGTGGTATAGGATGTAGATAAACTGTGAATTGTTTTTTTTTACCATTTTATAGAAAATATAACATTCACACTGCTATATAGAAGTCAATAGGTTTCCAGACATTCTATATAATTACAATAATGGTGATGTTTTGGGAGACACTATGACACAAACCCGAATGATGAATGAATAAATATGGAGTTTAACGTCGCTGCGGGAATCTTTCACCCATTTGCGACAAGACACAAACCCGAGAGTTCCAATATTATAGTATGGCAAGTAGGAATCTAATACTGTATCAAAATCATATTAGACTACCGGTAGTATTCATATATTCCTCCATTGAATTATTCTGATAGTCAATAGAGGGGAAGTAATTTTGAGTGAACAGTACTGGACACCCACAACCATGGTAGACGTCAAAAGCAATATAATTTCTCTTTCCATGTCTTCACAGAATACATTTCACAAAAATATGACTTACCGGTATAGCATGAAAACAAAAATGTTTAACATTATAAATAGTTTTATTACATATTTTACATACCGTAGATCAGAAATCTACATGTACATGACAAATATTATACCAAGAGTGTATCACGTTTAATATCTCGTATAGACTTACAACTACAAATTGCAAGTAAAAATCCAATATTCAAGAGAAATTTTGAGAAACAAATATACTCATATAGTATGGAATGTTTCTGAAAGATTTGATTAAATTTACACACATAATGACTTTAATGGGTGACCTTGACACGATGTACATGGAAAACAAGATGTCTGCCAGAGTTCGTCAATTTTATAATCACTTGATCCTTGGACGGACTGGTTGCTGTAATGAGAAGCGACAGAACACGAACGTCTACTGTAATAAAAACCGATTCCTAGAAAACACAGCTTTCGTTGCGACACAGCCTTTGTAATACGAGATAGACTTCATTGTGATGTCATTCTTCGTCGGTCGTCACACTCGGCCATCTTCTACACCAGCTTGGGTCATAAGGTCAGCAATGTTTTTCTCAAGGTCATCGATCCGGTTTCCCATGTCGTCGAGTGGGAATGTTAAGGAAAGCATTTTTTTCTTCTCAATCCATACTAATTAATAATAAAATTAAATGTGGATGATAAAGATCTGAGGGAAATTACTGTATTGTTAGAAATAAATTATTTTATCATTAATATGTTTACTAATACCGGTATATCGATTCTAACTCATGAACAGTGAAATAAGATATTTCAAGAATAGCGCTAGTATTAGCATATCTGATTACGAATTGTTGAATCTGATGTTTTGGATTTAATGTAGGGCCACAAGGAAATACTATTCTCTCGAAGAATGACACTACTTTTTTTTGTAATATTCTGTTCGGGGAAAGAACCCATCGATGAAAATACCCATACAATAGATTGATGTGTTTTATACATGGGTGAAAGATTTCTGGCATATACCAAACTTAGCTACCCCCCTCCCCACCACCACCATTTTTACCGTGGATCCATCAGAATGTTTCACTTTACAAGATTTGTGTATTATGTAATTAATTTGTCATGATGTAACTTGTAAGTAAAAAGGATATTTCTTGTGATGATCTGGTCTGACATAACCTGGAATTTGTCCTGCATCTGCTGAAGCAGATTTTGAACCTGAAACATGAAACAAAAATGATTGTACCTTTTAATATATTGAAACATTTTTTTAATGCACCGGAAAATATCAGAAAAAAATAGATAAAATGAAATAACAAAAACAATAACCATTGATAACATGAATAAACATAAAATATAAAATAAATATATGAAAATTAAAATATACTACCGGTAATTTAAATTAAGATTATTGAGCACATTTTAATGTTTCATACAAACTTATTTACAGTAGATACAAATTAAGAATACTAGTAATTTGATATTAACTAGACAATTTCAAATTCCAATTTTAAAAAAGTATCGTGTATATGTGCTAGTACTAGTCAATAAACATGAATGTATCAGTGCATGATAGAAAGAATTGTCTGCCTTCCTAGGACATGTATTAAGGTCCATACAGACCTAACGCGGGAACCGCTGCGGTTCTCGCTGCGTGTTTCCCGGACAGATCACTTCTTACTAAAATGCACGAACTGTCCACACCTAAACCGCTACGCAGCACGGTTTACCACGCGGTTCAGGTGTGGACAATTCATGCATTTTCATAAGAAGTGATCGGTGTGCGGGAAACGCAGCGGTTCCCGCGTTAGGTCTGTATGGACCGTTATCCACAGGAGGACAAGTGAACTAATATAGCAAGGGCAAGTACTAACAAGGGCAAGAACTAACGAGGGCAAGTACTAGCTTCATGCCCAACAAGACACACAAACAGGTGCCTCAACAAGTTAATGTCGAGCCCTATGAATGGCCGTCTAATTTGTACCACACCCCTAAACAATTAATACAAATTAACATGCTAATCCTAAATTCTTTTAATCTGATAATGCCAATCCTTAATAAGTCCACATAGTTCTCTGACAAACAGTTCTGTAACTAGTTAGTAGTACTAGCAGCAACTGTTGTTAAGAACTTAAAGAAGCAGCCCGCTCATAATTGATCAGCCCTTAACGATCATATGCAGTTGCCAACGGTTACGACATTCTCCCTAATTGTGATAAAGTGTTTATTTGATTGTCTCCTGGCAAACACGGTAACGCTAACACAAAGACAACCGTCCAAGATCAATATATACTAGTAGTGTGTAGCAGTACGTGCATAAATCAATGTAATAACTACCGGTATTGCAGTACAACAGAAAAATAATCAGCGATAGAAACTAACTTTATAACTGAATAATTGTTATCATGGTTATGCGATTGTATAAATGGATTTATTATAAATATTAGACTGGGAATATGAAAATGTTCAGATATGAATAATTCTAAGTTGTGACATGTGTACACCACTAAATGAGAGAAATTGGAGATATTAAGAATAGACAGACCATAATTATATATATTACAGGTCTCTGGAATAGACTAACTATAGACTACTTGGTCATGTTGGGGGAACAGTGATAGTGACATAATTTTAACCATCAAATCTATATGATAGATTGATAGGAGCTACTTTTCATCAGCTGTTTATATGTAATTGTGTGGTCAGTAACACACAAAATAGTGTATTAGATTCTTGATAAACATAACCAACCGCTCTCTTGTTTTCCTTTCCATATTAATTGTGAGCATTGACTGCATGCAATTTGAACTCTTACACATTATTTGAGCTGGATGCACTGGTTTACGTTTAAATTATCGTTGTAATCACCTTTATTTTGTGTAATGAATCGTTCAAAATTTAGGAACTTTATCACTGTGCCTATTTCGACATTATCGTGTTGTAGATTTAACAACACATACAAATCAATTGTAAACTAGTATACAGATTAAAATACACAAAAACTAACAATGTAAATTTGGATACTGGTCGCAACTCACAAACACAGAAAGCAAGTTTACACACGATTCTTTGAATGTAATGTAAAAGTCATGCAACTTTACGTTCAGGAAGCCAATTTTGCGACTGATTTTTTGCTAAAGACGAACTCATAAAATGCGTTTCGCATAGGCAGTCATGTACATTAATGTACGAATAAATTAAATAACTTACAAATTGGGTCAAATCTTGAATGTTTTTAGGATCAGCACTGTTCGAAATGTAGTCTTTGTTGACGTCCGCCATCCTGTCACCTCGCACTGACCGACTGTGAGCGCATGCGTCGTTTATGATCACAACTACACGAGTTCTCTCCCTTGTAGTAAATTACTATGCACCAAGTATTTCACTGTGTAATCCTATTTAGGTTTGTTTACTGTTACGCACTTGTTGAAACTTGCAGAATATTTCTAGTTGCCAGGCAAAACGGATTAACAAGTTGCAATATTTTGGGGCAGATTAAAAATGCACTAGGCCAATCGTATAGACATGTGTAAACACTAAACAGACATTTAAAAAAATAAAATTAAAAAATAGACTACAACATCATCAGGCATATTGTTATAAGTTGCCATCTAGTCCTAAATAAGCATAAGTAGGCCTATTTATTTGTGTATGCAGTATAGGCTACCTATATACATTACTAAATTTAGATAAGTAATTTTGTTATAACATATCCAGGTTAAATTTCAAGACATCTAGTCATTCCAGTATAGGCCAATTATATCAACTCCAAACTGTAGAATGAATTATGAATAAGTATAGATATTTAATGTATTTACCTATGAGCATACCCGGTATGTTTATCAGCAGTGGCGGTAACCGTAAATAATGTTCAATAATAAATTTCATCTCTGCAAGGTTATCAGAAGGTGGGCAAAAAGAAAGAAGAAATGATTATCATAAATACATGTATTAAATTTTACGCGCTCGTGTATGTGTGTGTATGTGAGTGAGTGCGTGCGTGTGTGTGCATGTGTGTGTGTGTGTGTGTGTGTGTGTGTGTGTGTGTGTGTGTGTGTGTGTGAGTGTGTGCGTGTGCGTGTGAGTTATAATTGTG
>JAVCKZ010071012.1:0-13819 GCA_034780755.1 Lepetodrilus elevatus
GCATTATAGCCATGAATGTATACTTCATCAAAGGTAATATCTAGGAGTTTTTCTCTAGTAGGTTGTTTTTTTTGCATACAGAAGTATAACATATCTTGAGCATCATCAAGTCAGATATCAATACGTATCGTTATAATCTACAAAAGTTAAGGACTCCTATGACATTTACAACAACACAAACAGCCAAACCACAAACAGCTTCATTTTATAAAGATTTAGAATTTTCTAATGAAAGTGTAGTCATTACGCCTCTTCTTAGTAGTGACTTTGGAAAAGAGATACGCATAGCCTTCAAAGAAGGTCAAGTGATGAAAGAGCATAAAACGAAATTTCCTATTACCGTAATGACACTTAGAGGGTCTATAGAGTTTGGTGTAGGAGAAGAAATATATATATTGGACGAGGGAGAAGTAATAGCTTTAGAGGGAAATGTCATGCATGAACTTAAAGCTCTCAAAGAGTCTGTAGTAAGACTCTCATTACACAAGGGTGACACAATAGAGAGAGTTAAAGGCGTATTGAGCCTTTAATACTCTTTTTTATTTAACAGTTTTCTTGCCAGCCTTCATCCAGCCATTTTCTATACCACCTTTAAGCTCATAGACATTTTCAAAACCCATTTGAGTAAGCCCTTCACCTAGAGACTTCGTGCGATTAGCATGTGCACAATAGATGATAATAGGCTCTTTTTTATTTTTAACTAAATGTCCAAGATCAAAGAACCATCCAGCTAAATCTGGCTGACCTTGTGGTGAAAAAAACATCATTTTATGAGAACCATCAATGATACCTGTCTCTTTCCACTCTCCTGGAGTACGTATGTCTATCACAGGAACACCTTTAGCTTGAAGTTTCTCAAACTCAGCTACACCAATAGTTTTAAATTCTGCAAAAAGTGATACACTTACAAGACCTAACGTTAATAGTATTTTCTTCATTACTATCCTTTTAAATTTTTTAAAAGTGTACTATAGAAAGGTTACTCTAGGCTTAATAGAGTATATGATTTAATGCATCATCTATAGTGGAGTATTTAAAATCAAATTTCATATCCAATAGTCTTTGAGGATACACTTCTTTAGAGTCTGTCAATATACATGAAGCCTCTCCATAGAGAAGGTTTAAAACCTGTATAGGTAAAGGCAGTAATGTTGGACGATGAAGTACCTTACCCAAGGCTTTAGTAAAGCTAGCATTATCTACAGGGTTAGGAGATACTGCATTAAAGACACCCTCCTCTTTTTGCGCTATAAGAAAGAGATATATACGCATTAAGTCATCGACTGCTATCCAACTTGTCATCATCTTGCCGTCACCTATATTACCACCAAGTCCTAGCTTAAAAGGCAAAAGCATCTTAGCCAATGCACCGCCCTCTTGACCCAATACCACACCCAAGCGAAGTATAGCCGTAGATTTTGTACATTTGAGAGCTTCATTTTCCCATGCTATACAAAGTTTGGCTAAAAAGTCATTTGCATACTCAGTACAAGACTCATCACAAGACTCATCATTTGGATATATCCCTATGGCTGAAGTGGAGATAAAATACGATACATCACTCTTATCTATGGCATTAACAAGCTTTTGGGTGTTTTCTATCCTACTACTAAAGAGTACTTTTTTGTAAGCTTCATTCCAATGCTTGACGATAGGAGCACCTGCAAGGTTTATAACCACATCTACATCTTTTAGTTTATCTATCAATATCTCTACACTATCATCTCTATTTAACACTACAACATTTGCTAGACTTCTTTGTAGTGTTTGACCTACAAACCCACTGGCTCCTGCTATGGCTATGGTATGATTATAGTTCATTTCTACACCTCCTACATCTATATTATTCATCGTAGTGCGACCATGTCGCACATCAAACCTTAATCTATATAATTATAGTACCAAGAACAATTAAATAAGTAATTTTCTATTTTGTGCCAATCTAGTTTTTTGTCATACTGTATCTGATATTGTAACTTTTTACATAATGACATATTCATGCTTCCTTTTTATCATTATAGGTGCAACATGGTCACACCTACATATAGTTATTTACTTAAAAGACCAATCGCCTTCTCCACCTCATACTTAAGTGTTTTAGGGTGAGGATTTTTAGAACGGCTTCTGTCTTCATAACTTATAGAAAAGTCCATCTTGTTTATCTCTTTTAGGTACGTATTTAGCAGTGCTAATACTTCTTTATTTCCTATACGTCCAAACGCTTCAACAATAGCCAGTTTACACGCTGGACTCTCTTCTTTAAAATGCTCTTTCAGTAGAGGAAGAGATGTAACATTGGCGATGCGTCCTATGACACTGTAGGCATTTTTTCTTATCCACCTCTTATTATCATCCACTGCCAAATGAACCTTCTGTAAAAGTGCCGTATCACTACTATTTACAAGATAGCTAAGTCCCGATAAGGCACACCCTTTACAATGAAAAGGAGCATCATCTAACTGATTTACAAGTAATGGTATCACGCTTCTATCACCCAACATACCCAGATAGTTTATAGCTCTTTGTCGTACTTTTTTACTCTTATCACTTAAATATGCTTCTATAAAAGATATCATTCTACTATCGTATGTTTTTGCCAACTCCCATAAAACCTCTTTTTTCACATAATCATGAGGAGAGTTTTTAAATTCTTCTGCTCTCTCTTGTAAGTAGGATACAAGTGCTTCATAGCGTTCTTTGTCTTCAAGTGAGAGGTAGGCTCTTTTTAGTTTAGAGAGTTTTACATCATCTACTTTTAACTCACTGTAGTCATAGTAGTATGCTCCTGTTTTGTACGCTTCAGCAGTGATTTTAAGCAGATGGTTAAGGCTATAGTAGCGTTTTAACTTTTCATCATCAGAAGTGTAGGCACTATAGTAGTAGATACCCTCTTTATGCAGATGGTATGCCAAACCACTATAGCCATAGTTACTGATAAAGACTCTGTAGGGTGTTGTGAAGTTCGTATCTTCATCTTCTCGGATATACTCTAAAAAATCTCTATGGTTTTCTCTCATCTCCTTAAGCGTAAAAAACTCTCTATCTGGCAGTAGTTGAGTGATACCATCATGCCAAGTGTAGAGTTTTTGTAGCTCTTTGGGAATATCTGAAAGTTTGGTCTCCTCGTTCATTGCTAAAGGTTTACCTATGGTTCTGTTGACATCTTTACTATAGAGATACTTTTCTAGTGCTGCCATAGACTCCTCTATGGTATAAGTTTCTTTAGCTTTTTGTGTTAAGCCCTCAAAAGAACTCACTTTTTCATGAAATACATCTAACTTCTCTTGTGCTTCTTTAGGCAGTTTGTCATATGCAGAAGTAGAAGACATAAAGTGTGGCATATACGTCACTGCAAAAGGTGGCATCAGTAAGAGTATATAAAGTGCCATTCCAAAGCCCACAAGCCATTTACTTGGCTTAGAAGTCTGGACAATGTGCAGTATTTGTTTAGCTATGTTTGCTTTGGTATGTAAAGTTTCACTGCTATAGTTTTCATCTTCTACTATCTCTTGTACTACTATAGATTTATCTATGGTGCTAGGTGTATACTTTGTAAAGAGCTTACTCATAAACTGTGACACACGGTAACTCTGTTTTACACCCAAAGCGACAATCACCACAAATATAAGTAACACTGGGTCTTGAAACCATACCATAGCTACAACAAGTACCACCAGACTTACAATATAGAAGTAAAACTGTCCTTTAGGGTAACGATGAAGCAATAATAACTGTAAGATTCGTCCACCATCCAAAGGGTAGATAGGAAGAAAATTAATATAGTTTATGATTAAACTAAAGATGGCATACATAATAAAAGTACTATCTCTATTGATACCATTATTTTCCCAAAGACTCCAAATAAGTATAGCAACACCTATAATCATACCAGGCAGTGGTCCTGATAAAGAGACAACATACTCCTCATACGCTCTACGATGTTCCTTTCTCCCAATAGCAGCCGCACCAAAAGGTAAGAAAAAAATACTCGTATCTGTGTAGCCATAGTAACGCATCGCAAGGTAATGCCCCAGCTCATGCACAAGCAATACTACAACTAAAATGGCAATATCTGCCAACGCTAACCCAAGTAAACCAAAAAGTATTACAAAAGCAACCATAGAGAGTGCAAACCATAACTTTTTATTACTTTTACCTCGTGGTTTTTCCATCTCTTCTAGTTGTGCTATGAGTGCCTGAGGTTCTCCCTCTTTAGATACACTTTTTCTTTTTCTTAAAATCTTGGCATAGTTTTGGTGTCCCTTTACACTCTGCATGGCAAACTTCCATGTAGCCCATGAAAAGGTAAACTTATAGCCCTCTTCATTAACTTTTATAATCCCTACATCTTCCCAACTTTGAATATACTCTTTCTCATCTTGCATTTTATATGCCACTATATTCTCTTGCGTAAAGGGCTCTTTTAGTACACTACTATTCTCTTTAGCTACATCACTCAAGTGTGCCAAATATATTGCTTCATTCTCTACTAAATAGTGGTCATAGAGTGCTACATTCTCAGGAGAGATTTGTATAAAATGCTTCATCCCATTAACAGTCTCTACACGTTTAGCATTTTCAAAGAAACTTTTATAAACAATAGTTGCAGCTTCCAATGCCCCTCTATAGGGTTGTGTTTTTACAAAAGCATGTACACCGTTTACATCATTATAATAGTATGCAATGTGGTACTTTTGGGTATTACCCACAATACTACTATCATACTCAAGCATTAATCTATATGCAAACCCTTTTGAAGCTAAAAAATCTTCCAAAGGTTTCATAATCTCAAGAACAGTTTCATCTACTTCGTCTTTTTGAACTATATTGAACAACGAGTATTCAAAGCTATAGTACAAAAAAGTGATAAACTGTAATAACTTTGTACCAAATAAAAACAGCATAAATACTGCCAAAATAATGATAATATTTTCTAACGTCATTTTTTTCCTTCGTTCTAGTAGTTACCCTACCATTTATACCCGCAACTACTACACTTCTTACACTGAGGTGTACTTCTATTAAACCCTGTACCTAAAACTGCTCCAAATAGGGCATAACAAAACATGGAAAACAGTGTTACATAATCTCTGTTAACATCCAAAGAATTACATTCAGGACACACATTACCTGCTTCAATCTTTAAATTATTATAATACGCTTCTATAATGGGTTCTGCTTTATCCATATCTGAATTTAATATGGCTAATTTTATGCCACCAGCTATCACACTATCTACAGGAGTCAGAGAACTAAACTGTTCATCAAAAATTTCTACTTTTATATCTTCTACTTCCAACAAGGCTCGTAAGATATGTGCATCACTAGATGTAAAAAATCTCGCAACTTCTACAAATTGATTATTAGTCACATAAACTCCTACGGTGCAATGCCTTCTCTTGTTAATAATTTCCCTTTACGATTTTTTACAAAAAGTTTGACAACTGAACCTTTCTTTGCCTCACCCATAAGTCTTAAAAAGTCATCACTTAAAACATTCATATATAATTTACCATCAATCTCCATATCACGAACATAATCTCCACCTTTTAATCCAAGTCTTGTTTCAGCATAACTACCTTCAAAAACATAAGAAATCATTGCCTTAACATATTTTTTAGGATATTTTTTTACATCTGACATACTTGGTCCAGGTTCATACCAATTAGCTGAAGAGTTAAATCCCCAACGAGCACCTTTGGGTGCCTTACGTTTATTATTAGGAATATGAGGGTATCCATATCTATCAAACGTTAACCCATCAAAAGCAAAAGCATAATACATCGCTTCACCTTTCAATCTATTATCTAAATCAAAATGCCATTGCATAGGAGCATTAAAAAGTAAGATTTTAGCCATGGTCGCAAAATCTAGTTTCCACATACCCTGCTCTTTTTTAAAGAAATAAGGAGCACATGTACGTTGTTCTACTGGATCATTCATCACCACAGCATGTTTTCCATTAGTGTCATACTTCACTTTTTTACTCTCTACACAAGGTGTTAAAAAACGTATTTCATTGTTTTGGTTTATCTCAGTCACTGTGTGTTGTTTATAAAATGCCTTTGTATCGTCAGTATAGATATCTAAGTTTGGATTCGTATTATGTACTTTAAGTGATGCCAAATACTTTTTAAGTACATACATAGGGGTATCAACAGTTGAAGAGATAACATTATCTCCCTTTTTTTCATCATGGTTTGTTTTGCCTATGTGTGCTTGTGTTTTAGCCCCCGCACCTATAGATTTACTCTGCATAGGCGGCATAAACTCTTTTCCTGCTTGTGCATCATAAGCCCTGTCCGATATAAGTTCTGCAGCCATATAAATAGCCTCTGCAATGGTGTTGTTCCTAAAATATGGTACAAACCCTTTTCGCTCAATGTAAGAGACAAAAGCATCTGTATAGACAGGCTCAAGTGCCATGGAGACTTCGAGCCTTACTTTATCTTGTAAAGTATTGATAACCATGAGTATCGCCTTACCAGTATTACTTCTACTCTCTTTTTGCATTAATGTGAATTCACGGTTAGCAAATAAATCAATATCATCATCTCTTGTCGTTGTAATTGTTCTAAAGTCTATATCAAAATCATCAACTAAATGCTGATTGTAGTCTCTATACTGCGACATAATTTTTGCATTATCCAAAATAACATAGGCATCATCTCTGATGATATTGTCTATACTATTTTTATCTTCTGTATTTGTATCTTTACTCTCACACCCTAGTACAAACAGTACTAATATACTTACAATTATATATCTCATTTTACAATCCTATCTCTAATTTTTTATGGGCTTTTTCTTCTGCTTTAAAATATGTACGCTTCTCAGAACCACCCAAAGAAGCGATGAGACGTTGTGGCATTTTTCGTATGGCACTGTTATGGACTCCTACAGCTTCATTGAACTGCATACGAGTGATGTTAATACGGTTTTCACTCCCTTCTATCTGAACTTGAAGTTGTAAAAACTGTTCAGATGACTTTAAACCAGGATAGTTCTCTGCAACAGCAAAGAGTTTCATCACTGATGCCTTTAATTTCGTGTTAAATGAGGCTAGCTTACCTGCATCTTTTAGACTAAGCTATTATGTGCATCACTAGAAGTGAAAAACCTTGCTACTTCTATAAATGTATCATTCATATGTACTTCCAAATAAACTAATTTTTCTTACTCTCAACTACTTTTACTAAAGGAACCAATACATAAAAGAACTAAAAGTCCTGAAATTATGATACCCAAGAATGCACCTAACATTAAATAACCAAAACTTAATCCAAACTCTGAACTAAAAAAGAGTTGAAACAGTTCCACTCCTACTATAAACCCAAAAGGAAGTAATACTAAACCTAACAAATGCACTACAATCGCAATAATACGATGCTCTCTTAACCTACATTGGCAAAAAGAACATTTTTCCTCACTCCATAATCCCATACTGATTTTACGTCTAAATGATATAGAATCAGTATGCTGACAATAAGGGCATTGTGTAAATTTAAATTGTATCAATGTTAAATATCCTTAAGTTATTATCCACAACTCTTTATTATAAATTTATATTTACAACCATTACACCATTTTTTCCACTTGCTACAAATGCTTTAGAATCACTCTCATCAATAGCAATAGATAGACCATCGTCAACAGGGTAGTGATGTAACAATTGAGGTGCATAAGGTGTACTTACATCAAATACCTCTAAACTATCTGAATGCAATATTATAAGCTTATCTCCTGTACTAGAAAGAATCATATCTTTGATAGTTCCATTTGTCCTAAATGTTGCAAGAGGTCTCTCTTGTAAATTATTTGTTCTTAGAAGATTTACTGTTTGACCATTTGAAGTAAATATTGTATTACCATCATTAGAAACTGTAATCATTTTGGCATAATTTTCATCATGAATAACCACTTCAGATACATATCCTGATCCTCTCACTAAAAAGGCATTCACAGATACAATAGTATTGTCAGGTTCAAACTCTTTTAAATCTGTCTCTAAATCTCGCTCAAAGCCTCTCCATGTTCCATCTTTTGCAGTACTTCCCAAAGCATGATGTATATATGTTTTACTGCTATTTATTCCTAGATCTGTGTCTGTTGGTGTATAATAAAGGTATCGATGACCTTTTTTTGTTTGTAATGAAATATATACAACAAAATATTCATTAAAACGTGAACCCCACATCATTTTTGTACCCATAGTATTTTTCCACGCTTTTTTACCACTCCAACTACCCAACATATAACCATTATCTGTACCAGAACCTTTGAGTTCTATTACTTGCATATTACTAATAGAGTCATTTACCACTGATATAGCTGCTCCATTTGGTGTGCCATCATAAATATCCCATTTAGAAATATCTAAAGTAGTATGATTTTGATAAACTGTCGCCGATAATCCTGTACTTATTATACTTAATAGTAATAATATTTTTTTCATTTTTTTCATTTTTTTCCTTTAAAATATTTTTAGTAAGAACAACTATTTGTTCTTATCGAAAATATTTATATTTAGTAAGGCATATATTGATGTGCTAGTATATGCCTATAAAAACATTATGGGGCGATACCTTGTTTAACTTCATACTCAATATGTATATTTGGATTGAGTATAGCATCGTGATCATAAGTCTCTTTGCCATCTAAAAAATAGTGTTCTACCGTTATTGTGGCTATTTTACCTCTAGGTACAGCATTAAGATAATCTATATACTCCTTCATAGTGACATCCTTTTTTTTACTACTTCCTTCACCTACTGCATAAATTTTATCTTGTCGCTCTAATCCTAATCTCACTTCAGCAGGGCTACCTATCCAATAATAATTTATCCAACATCTTAAATCTTTTTTCTTATCCCCTCCATGATAATATCCATAACATGAATATCCCCATCGAGTATCTTGAGGTTTTTTATATTTTGAGGCTACTATATGTAAATATCCATTTTTACCAAGAGTATATCCATCAAATGCAAATGCATAATACTTCGCCTCACCCTTGAGACGTTCTTTTTTATCAAAATGCCATTGCATAGGGGCATTAAAACGTAATATTTGAGCCATAGTTGAGATATCTAATTTCCATCTACTCTGCTCTTTTTTAAAGAAGTGTGGGGTACATTTACGTCTATTTACTGGGTCATTCATTAGTACTGCATGGTTGCCATCACTGGCATACTTCACGTGCTTACTATCCATACATGGTGTTAAAAAACGTATTTCGTTGTCTTGATTTATCTTTGTTACTGTATGACCTAAGAAAAACTTTTTTGTCGTATCTGTGAAAATATCCAGATTTGGGTTGGTATTGTATGCTTTTACAGAAGAGAGATACTTCTTCAGTACATCCATAGGTGTATCGCTGGTTGAGGCAGTAACATTAGCACCCTTTTTTTCACTATGATTTGTTTTGCCTATATGTGCTTGTGCCTTAGCCCCTGCACCTATGGACTTACTTTCCATCGGTGGCATAAACTCTTTCCCTGCTTGTGCATCATAGGCTCTATCTGAGATAAGCTCTGATGCCATATAAATGGCATCAGCTATGGTATCATTACGAAAATATGGTACAAACCCTTTTCGTTCTATATAGGAGACAAAGGCATCAGTATAGACAGGCTCTAATGCCATAGCAATCTCTAGCCTTACCTTGTCTTGTAAGGTATTAACCACCATCAAAATAGCCTTACCAGAGTTACTTCTACTCTTAGTCTGCATCTTAGTAAACTCACGGTTTGTAAAGAGATCAATATCTTCAGCACTTGTAGTTGTAATAGTTCTAAAATCTATATCAAAACTATCAAGAAGATGCTGATTAAAGTCTCTATATTGTTCCATTACCTTTGCATTCTCTGGTACTACATAGGCATTATCCATGATAATATTTGCTATGCTGTTTTGCTCTTGGATCTTCTCTTCTTCACTCTGGCATCCTATTATAATTAGTGCTGAAAGTAAGCATAAAACGATTCTTCTTATTGATCTCATAATTACAACCCTAACTCTAGTTTTTGATGGGCTTTTTTTTCAGCTTTAAAGTAGCCTTTTCGTTGAAAGCTTCCAAAGTTACTAATAATATTTACTGGCATCTTACGAATATATGCATTAAAATCGCTAACACTACTGTTAAATTGCATTCTTGTAATATTAATCCTATTTTCAGCACCTTCTATCTGGGACTGAAGCTGCAAAAACTGTTCAGATGATTTTAAATCGGGATAATTCTCAGCTACTGCATATAATTTTAAGAGTGTATTATCTAAACGTTCCTTCATGATACCTAGATGTTTAATCTCATCTTTTTTTGAAGAAGTATTTTTTTGATTAAATGTACTTTTAGCATTAGACCTAAGCGCTATAATCTCAGTTAAAAGCTCTTTTTCATGTTTAGCATATGTTTTGACTACTTTGACTAAATTGGGTAATAAGTCTAATTTCCTTTGCAAGGTACTTTCTACTTGTGACCAAGATTCTTTTACAAATTCTTCTTTATCAACTAAAGCATTATATTTCATAATAAACATAACCATCAAACCTAGTATTACTATGCCCATAGCTATAATGATATATGATTTTAATCCATTATTATTTTGCATTTTACTTTCCTTTATTTGCACGTAGGCAATTGACGTATCAATTTTGCTAAATTGTGTGGAAACATATCTTGCAAAGTTCTACACTCTAGTTCTAAAGCTGCTAGGCTATCTCTTTCATTTTTTAGTCTCTGCTGTATCTCTTTATATGTGTACATTAAATACTGTGTGACACCATTCTGTTCAGTTAGCTGTATCTCTGCCAATATATTTTCTCTTTTTTTAACATCATGCTTTCTATATGCCGTAACATAACCTTCCAATTTGGAGCTAAGCTCCTTTTCCATAAGCACAGTATGTTTAATATTATATTTTATTGTCTCTATTTTTCTATATTTTTTTTGTAAATAAATAAATCTATTTTGTGCCATAAAGTATAAAATGAGATACAACCCTGTTACCACTAAAAGTACAATGAATATAAAACTATTATTCACATCTATACCTGATGATACAGATTCGTTTAAAGTTTTAGATACATTTTCTATAGTTACATGTTTTGTCATTTTATTTACTGCAACCATCATATATAGTAAAGGTACTGCCATTACCCCTATTCCTATCATCTCAAGAGTATACTTTTTTTCTGATTTCAATTCTTTTTTTTCATTATTTTGAAAAGAATTAGTTAACTTTTCAGCTTGTTCTTCAGTAAAAATTCCTTTTATTTTGAGCTCTTCTATCTTATTTTTATAATTCACCATTTATCTCCCGTATAAGTTTAATTCCCTCTTCTGCACTCATTTTTTTTGCCTCAATATTGAAGAGGATTTCTTCTATTTTATTTTCATCTTCTTCTTTATTCTTCTCTAAAGAGTGTGTCAAATCTTTTAACCTTTTTTTTAATGTCGGATAACTAAGATTCAGTTCTTCTGCCATCTCTTTTAAATTACCTCCATGTATGATGAGGGACTCTGTTAAATGTTGTTCTTCTTTTGTTAATCGAGATAAACGTGAAAATAAAAATGTACCCTGATAGCTTGTATTACATGATGTACATGATAATTTTTCTATACTCAAGACACTTTCACAAATAAAACATTTTGTCATTTTAATCCATTTATTTTAAATATAATTAAAAAATTATACTATAAAATTAAATATATGTCAAATTAATAGATTATTCCAGAATCTATAAAATATTACAATCATATGAGATTACACTTCTGCTATAATGCCTCTATGCATAAAATAACCTTCACCCTCTTCTTGCTAATGAGCACCTTATACACAAAAGATATCCTGCCAATCGCTACACTCAAAACTTCTGGGCTCGTCAGTGATTTTGTAGAAGATGATGGGTATCTATATATAGGTACAGATGCTGGTGTAGTAGATGTTATAGACCTCTTTACACAAAAAAAAGTCAAACAAATAACCTTTAAACCCATGACAACACTCATGGGAGACTCTGTACCCGTACGTATCTATAGTGTAGATAGAAGAGAAGGAAAAACCCTACTGGTAACCTCAGGTATCTCTGCTTATCGTAATGTATGGATACATGATGAAAAAAAACCAGACAATCAACAACTGACAAAAATCATAGATGAAAAAAAGCATCTCATGCCAAAGCGTGCTTTTTTCACCAACGAAGGTAAAATAATCCTTGGAACTGTAGGTTCAGATATAGCCCTTTACGACAATGAAGAATCTTATACCCTCTACCATAATCATATTTCAGAAAGTGCCATGGGTGGTATAGTATTAAGTCAAGATAAGAAAAAAATGGTTATTTCCGATGAGAGTGGCACAGTAAGGCTTATAGATATCAAGAGTTCAAGCATAGAAAAAACCTTTACTTCAGAACATGTAGACAATATCTATTCTGTTGCATATAGTAAAGATATCATACTTAGTGCAGGACAAGACAAACGTGTAGGTATTTACAGTACAAATGATGCCTTTCATATAAAAAGTGATTTTTTAGTCTACTGTGTGGGACTTAGCCCTAGTGCTAAAATAGGCATATACTCTAGTGGCATAGAACATCATTTACAACTTTTTACTACAAAAGATGGGAAGAAAACTGACCGTCTTGTAGGACATCATGCTACCCCAACCAAAATACTATTTATAGATGAAAACTCACTTGTCTCTGCTGGCGATGAATATACCATCTATTTTTGGGTATTTAAAAGTAAAATTTATAAGAAGTAAAATTATGTTATGATTAACCCCTACAATCAAAAAAAGGACTAATAATCATGAAACAACTCACTAAAAAAATCTTAATTGCACTCTTATTTGCAGGCTCTACTGCCTATGCAGATGTACCCGTATCTCATACAAATGTAAAAGCAGATACATCATTAAATACAATGCTTCAATCTTATGAAAAAGTCATACTCTCTGGTGATACTATCAAAGCACTTGATTTTACTTACCCTAAAGTATTTACTACCACCCCTAAAGAGCAACTTATTCAAATGTTAAAACAACAAGAATCTAGTGGTGCACCTAAACCAAAAATCACAGCGATTAAGCAGACTCCTGTCCTTCCAGTTAAAAAATATTCAAAAGGCTCATTTACCCTTGTTAATTATGAAATGGATATGCAAATGAACTTTGCTCAGCCAGGGAAAGAAGAGATGATGGAAAAAATGCTTAAAGATCCTAAAGAACTTGCTTCTTTTCAAAATATGATGAAAAATATGTTTGCAGCTACATTGGGTAAAGATGCAACTATAGAGTTTGAAAAAGGTTCTTTTCTTGCAAATGTACATCAGAAAAGTAACTATATCGCTATCAATGAAGAAAATAAAGGGTATAAAATCGTTGAACTTTCCGCTCCTACCGCTGCCATGTTAGATAAAATGCTCCCTAAAGAAATATTTGACACCTATAAGACTCAAATAGATGCACTTAAAATTGAAGCTGAAAATAAAATGAAAGCACTTATGAGTGCTATGGGTGGACAATAATATCCCCCCCTTATGTATCTCTACAGATTGTAGAGATACTCTATTTTTTTATTGCTTTTATCCTTAAGCGCTTATAATCCAACACCCATCCCTCATCTTCATTATATATTTTTGTTCTCAATATCTCCGTAGTCTCTTTTTTAAAGACTCTAAATTGTTCTTGTGACAAATGAGATGTAACACCATTGGCAAATATATCAAGCCAATTAGATATATCATCCATAGGTGTAGGCCGTGGGATGATTTCTATATACTCTACACTAAACCCCTCTGACTCTAATAATACTG
>JAVCKZ010071023.1:0-13815 GCA_034780755.1 Lepetodrilus elevatus
GCCAGTACTTTGCCCTGCTATTGTGAATTGTATATAGTCAATTGTCTAGATGTATTAAATATATGTATATATATTCCTATCTGAGTTTGGTCCTTCCTTTTTGTTACTGGGGACACTGTCACTCGTAACAATGTGAATGATAACCTTGTAGCGTCTTGGGTTGTATATTCCCCAGGGAGTTGGTAAGGAAGAAACGAGAGCACACTGGTCCATTGACAGGGGAATAATGTAGCGCTGTGAGCATGTTTTTGTCTCCTGCATGGATTTAGCGCAACATAAATGTACGATTTATATTATTATTAATAAATGAAGCAAGTCAAATGCATACTTTTGAATGTTGCAGAGGTGACAGTCACTTCCTGAATAAAATGTTGGACAACACGTATGTGCAGAAGTTGGCGTTTGGAAAAGCTTTAAGTGACGAGGAGCACCAGGAGTATGTATACTGGTTAGGGGCCATAGATACCAGTAATTAGCTGAATGATGTGTATAGATATCAGTAGTTAGCTGAACGATGCAGTTGCTGGGGTTACTGCACTGCATTGAATCTATCCTACTTGGATCCCCGTACAGTAATAGTAAACTGCCATCAGATTTATCCTACTTGTATCCCCGTACAGTAATAGTAAACTGCCAGATTTATCCTACTTGTATCCCCGTACAGTAATAGTAAACTGCCATCAGATTTGGTACATTTGCCAGTGACAATCATTGTGATGTCACAACCATTGTGAATTGTATAGCGAGACCTCATTGTACAGCAGGAGTTATGTCCCTTCTGCCTGCTAGCTGGCCTATGTATTGGGACAGTGGGTTGGTGGATGGGCTGCTTGGGAAGCCTTGGCTTTGCTCTACATAATCTACACTCCAGTTATTTTGTTGGGGGGCGGGATGTAGCGCAGTGGTAGAGTGTTGGACTTCGAAGCCAAAGGTTCCAGGTTCAAATCCCGCCCCGGGGGCCTGGCATCAATATTCTGACACGATATTGATAGGATGCACTGACTGTAGAGTGGCAATGGTTATCATCCTTGGTCTTGTCAGTACCAGCCGGTGCTCACAGGTTCACTGCGACATTCAGTGCTACGGATGTTGCGGGTTTCCTCTTGCCCTAAACTGACATGTCGTGATATTAGTGAAAGATTCTAGAAAGCGACTTTAAACCCCAATACAATTTTTTTTTTTTTAAATCATTCATTCATTTGAACCATCAATTCTAATAATTTAAGCTGAAAAATATGATAATTTTGCCCACATTCCATGTAAATGTAGTAACGGTTGATTGACAACATTAACCAGGACCGTAATAGCTGTCCAGGAATTTTGTGAATATGGGAGGTCATGATAGAATATACATGTATGTAAATATAGATTATAAAAGTAGTCCCAAGAAATAATCTTGAATACCATACCATACTTTAATATTTTTGCATTTTTCATCCATTTCAATAGCAGTGAGCTATATTTATTTAGCTTTGTTTCCCATGACTGCTTGAATTTTAAATTCAAATAAAAAATGTCTACAGAATAACCTAGTTATGCATGTGAAACATATAGTATTTATTTCTAAACAATGAATAAGAGATGTAAATTCTGTCCAATCCCATAGGCTTGTTCTGGCACTGAGAGATAAATATAATCAGGATACTAATTTAATCTTAACATCCCAAATCCTTTTTGCCTTTTTTTTCATGTTTTCATTATTATTAATTTGTTTTATATACTTTTAAAAATATATATGCATGTAAAAGATATTCAAAGTTTGTTCTGGTCACGGACAAATTAGCAATAATAACAAATACACATCAAACATGTATCTGCAGATATTTTAGGTCTTAGAGGTATAAATCTTGTCATTATACGCACGTTTAACGGTTAAACTCGACACCTGTTAACGAGGTAATTGTTGATAATGGCCTTAAGCAGGTGTGTCTCGGTGTTATATTATCTCCCTACATACTACCCAAAAGTTTAACTGGAGTTTCAAGTAATAAACCCACAGATAATCTTTAATGATAATGGGTCGCCGATATGTGCTCAACAGCTCAATAGGCCATTCTCCTTCAAGTGTCGCCACCATTCATTGCGGTAATCAGCAACACAAACTCGCACCGTGGCTTTCAAAGTCGGATGTCGCGGTTCTTGTTTGGTTTACGTTTATTGCAGTACTCTTGTCAAGTGGGCCGTGACTGTCAACAAAGTCACATGTCATGGGTTGTTGACGAGTAAACAGTATCGGAAGTCGGCTGAGGTTTCGGATTGCATGACCCAACTACACATAGGTGATTAGGGAAACGTTACACTGAAGATTACCGTAGAAAGCTAAGGGGTTTTGAATAGAACGATTGAAATGTCAGTTAGTGGGTATTGTGTACAAGGAAGGCAGGATTCAACAGGAATTACTATGTCTTGTCTTGTCTTGTTTTGCAATGGTTGTTGTAACTGTTTACGGCATTGGTTCTCGGTTAATATTTGCATGTATACACATATGTTAAATACAGTTTTTGTGTACTGTTAAAGTGTTATAAGAAGTACCATGAAAGTTATTTATGGTTTCTAATCTTTGTAAGCAATCAAGAAGTCATGATTATTTATTTATTTATTCATTCATTCATAATACAATACTGAAAAATGTTGATTTAAAAAATAAAAATCTTCTAAATATTGATGGATTTATTAATTTATTTTATGCTTTATTTTAATAAATTAATTCAAGTCACTACGACTATTATTATTAAAAAAAATATGTGAAATAATAATTGTGAAAGTTTTCCATGTTTTCTACTGTTTTGGTGTTAATATTATTACCCAGTGTAATCACTGCCAGTCTGGTAGAGTTAATTACATTCTCCGTAATCCTGGGCAAGCATTTGGTCTTGTGTAAAGTACGCGATACGACTGATAAGGCCGTAGCATAGCTGAGACTGATACCAGTAACTAGCTGGCTTGCAGCCAATGTTTACTTATCACCAGGAGTCCGAATAGCCAACTCATAACCTGTATGATACATATACATGCAAGCATGCCAGCATATATTTCGAATGCCGACCCCCAGACCTCACTATGACCACAACTGTATCGTTAGGCTGCTAATTGGCGAGATTCCGAGATTTCCGTTGTAACCATCTATGTGAGATTTAGGTAAGAGAAATGCCATGATTGTGTCGTTGGAACATTTGACATGCGACTTTCTGTTCACAGTGCCATATGACGAAACTGTAGTGTCTGTAGTGTCTGAAGATTGACATATTGATTGTTACTACTTTAGTGGAGTGTTATTGTTGAGTATATTAGTTTAGGGATTTGCGGAGTTCATTTTATTAATCAGTTTCAGAAACTCTTCGTACACCGAATGGAATTTGTGTTTTAGATTTGCTGATTTATTTTGATAGAAATTCAGATATGAGATCATGTGAAATATTAATGTAAACATAATATGACAAGTGAATTTGGTAGATTTGGAGAATGTTTGAAAAAAACATTGAGGAAATTATTTTATTTTAAAGCATATTAATGACATTAGGCCCACCTAAATGTAGAAGTTTGTTATATATCAATATGTATTTAAAATATTCTACGAATGATAACATATGATAAGTATGACAAAATAACCGCATGCATAGTTTCAACTCAACCAGTCTGAGCCTGGGGCTATAATGTATGAAAGTAGTTCCCATAGTTCCAGAAACACTTAAGTTCCATCATGTATATTGACTTGGTTCAAATGAAACAGTGCATGCAACATTTATTCAACATGTATTCCGACTACATTCCAGAATCATGCATGGTTTCACATTTTGTGTTGACATTTATATCTTCGAATTTCTTTCCTTCTACTATTGTGTAATTATTTTCACTGAAACAACTCAGGCTTATCTTTATGGATTTTCATTCCGTAATTGCAAAGTTGATAGCTGCTATATTACTCTACACATCCAGGGTGCATTGTGACAATGTGGTTATCATCCTTGGTCTGTCAGTGTTCAAAGGTTTACTGCAACATTCAGTGCTACAGATGTTGCAGGTTTCCTCCTGCCATAAACTGACAAGCCGTGATATAAGTGAAAGAATCTTGAAAGCACCTAGTACCTCTAAACCCAAATTTAAGAACAAAAACAAAAACAAAATCTAAAGATCTTTGTTCCAGACCTATTGATATTGGAATAATATTGTACTAGTTCAAAAATATATCAACATAAAAAACTATCTATAATCAACATTTCATCGCCATCAGGATTTATTAATATTATACGAGTACATTTATATGGTTGGATGAGATAACAGCATCATATTTTACTGAAAAACATAATTATTGCTAGGGTAAATCATTCAGCTTACCAAATTGGCTACTGCATTGGATTTTATCTTTGGTTTAACCTTCTTGTGATTATTATATGAATTTAATGAAAACAGAAATTCTTAAAGATTTTGGTCATGATCAGGAATATTTTAATCTGTTGATCCAGTTCATAGTGTTGACAACAATTTATTAAAGTATAACATATGCAATATTCAATAATCATGACTAGTATCATGGTTTGCATGGCCTTTGGAGGGAGAGAAAACATCAATTTAAATTCAAATTCAACATGGGTTGTGAAATTAGAAGGAAAGAATGATGAATCGAGAATTGAATTGAATTCAGAATCAAATTAGGAACCATTGACATACACAGTGACATTGCTAGAATATTTTTATCCTTTTAACTACTATGGCCGTTGGAGGGAGAGAAAACATCAATTTAAATTCAAATTCAACCTGTGTTGTGAAATTAGAAGGAAAGAATGATAAATCGAGAATTGAATTGAATTCAGAATCAAATTAGGAACCATCGACATACACATTGCTAGAATTTACCATATACTGGTAAACAAGTGTGTGTGTATGCATGTATTCTAGTATATATACACCTACACACATCGATATAATGAGTTTACGAAGTTGCCATGTTCTCAGCAGTAAGTGAATGTATGGAAATGGGGTTCTATTGTCGCGGGACTGGTACATGTTGTAATTGCCTAGGTTTGGAGGTAGGTCGGAGGTAGGCAGGTACTAGGCTCGGGGTATGTTCCCACCAAACAACACATGCTGGTGAGACAACAGGTTCCTGCCGTCCACGACCTACCCCCTCCGCGATGATTGCAGATTTAGTCACGGACCCACGGCGCGGGGCCCAATTGACTGGGTGGAATAATGCTTGTGTCCACCACCTCCGCAAACAGTGTTTCGGAACTCCACGGGCGGAATTGATAATTGATACAGTCCCGACAATTCTTATACTTATTGTGACACCTCATTGTGGGTTTTGTGACACCTATGGAAGGGTACCGTAATCACTTTTCAAAGTGGTAGTGAAAAGGGGTGGTGTGTATGGGGGTGTGTGTAATTTCTGCTATGTTGCATCATCAACTATCATAATAAAAATAGGTTATCAATTTTGTCCATATTGAAGAAGACAGTTGTAAAATTGATACCTTTGAAAGTGGAAAATTGTATTGTCGTAAAATTGCTATCACCATTCACATTATAAATTGTATGTAAAAATATCCCAACAAGTCACTCATTCATATTTTATCAGTAGACTTCTACCTATTTTATTTCAATTCCTCTTTGTTTCCATTTTCGCTTCGTCAAATATGGCAAATTTCTTTCTACCTCTATTTTACCTGTGAGATTACGATCTAATAAAGTTGGAACAACATTATACCGAGGTCAGCAATTCAGCTTGCTTGGTGTTAACGAGCTGCTTCTGTAGATTAGGGCTTTCCTGCCGTGTTTCCATCAAAGACTTACTTCACACGCCTGTCTGTGCAGGTAGCCGAGATCCCAGACATCGAGATCCAGATACTTGACAAAACTGCAGCGACCTACTGGCGTGCAGTTCTATTATAATCACAATCATGTGACCCCAGGTCTGACTACGCCGACGACCTCCTGTCAATGTTCAACTCCCACCATGCGCTCTATTTATAAGTTTATATCTATATTTTTTGTAATTTTGTTCAAGCCAAACCGACATGCATAACAGTGAGAATGTACGTACTCAAATCGGATTGAATCAAATTGAATTCCCGAATTCGATTTTGGGAAATTGATTTGAAAGTGGTTTCAGTGTGAACACAGCTTAAGATAATTAATTAGCATGATTGCTTGCTATTTTATCATAGTGAAATTGCACTAATTTTCCTAAAGTAATATTGGCAGTTTGTAGTACAAATTGTACACTGAAAACTTTCAGGATATGCCTATATTAACCCTCTCCCTACTGAAGGCAACTTAACTTGCCCGATCACATGCAGAAATAGAACATTTTGATTTTATTCAGCAGGGAGAGGGTTAATGGAAAAAAAAGTAATTGTGGTCTGATAATGAATTAGTATTAAAGATGCCCCTGAATTTCTTATGTATTCTGAATTACTCATGTATTGGGTGTTTAAAACATGGTCACTATGGCAACGGGTTCTGTTCCACGAGACAACTGTGGCACTGCGAGAGTAATAAAGTGTATATTTGTATAGATGTGGAGTCATGACTCTCGTAGCACTATGATAATTCTGTGGCACAGGGAGCCTGGGGACTATTCTTGTCGTCTCACGTAGGAACTGATGGCGCAACGGTTGTTATTGATTGTGTCGCCATTATAGATCTATGCCAGTAATTAATCACCATTTCTCTGTATTACATAACATGTAGTATTTGCATCTGAATTGTCACACAAATGCGATAACGATATCGGGTGTTTCATTCCTGTAGTGCCAGATATGATAATATCGATAATCGCATCGTGCTTGTCACGATTTGTAATTTATTTTGGTCTTGTATCATTGCGGCTAAGAATAAAGTCAAGAGTTGGATGCATATCCCTTTCAATTAAATTACTACCAAGATCAATGAATAATTAGCAATGACAATATTTCCAGTGGGGTTTAGTTTTGTTTGTAAAGATGATTATGAGAATCGTAACGAAGGCTTATTATAAAAAATATATTTAAACGGGAGGAGGAAAAACAATATGTTGATTAGGCCATGGTGTACGGGTGATTATCTTTGGTTCAGTACACTCTCAGTTCAGATGTGTGATGTAACTGAAAATTGTAATACCCTCCATAAAGGGGGAAATCGGTGAACCACTCAGCCATAATGCTAACCATTTCAATATTTAATACATACTGACAATTATCCACTATAATCTTGGCCATCGGGTGTATTTCTCATGTCGAATCATTAACCACCGCAGTCTTTGAACCTATTTGGACATGTCAGCGTGCAGAGCTGATTACGCCGCCCTAATTAAATGCTTCATTAGAGTGAACAAATTGCGGATAATCGATACTTTACAATCAATATTTACGTATACTATTTGCTTAAAGTTCTTGGTCTTGCATATTAATGATGTATTAGATAATGGTACCTTGAAGCGATGGCGACGACAAGTGAATAATATGTAACCCACGTACTTTGTATGTTCATGTAAACGTGACGTACAAATAAATGAGAATTTTTAACAAATCTGCATTGCATTTTATTTTGTGATTTGCGAACAATTTTAGTAACTATATATATAAAGCAAAATATGCGAGAGTTCGTTAAGAGTGCCACCTGCCCCAGATCTGTTGAAAATTGATTTTTATCATTATCATTCATGCATGCATTGTGCTATATATTTAGGACATAATAGGAGATAATGGGACAACATAATACATAGGATCTGACACTGAAATATATATATTGATGTGTGATGTCAATAAGGTTGAAGTCATGCACTAGTGTCAAATCAAAATCCATTGCTCAAAACAGTTGTAGTTAAAAGTGCAAGTTCATTGCATGAAACACTTTTATTGCTACAGTACTTGAGAATATGATTAACTAAAACTATTTGTAGCAATAAAAGTGGTTTGTAGCGGGTCTGGAAAATTTGACTTCCAATCAATTGTAGCTACAACTATTCTGAGCAACAGGGCGCTGGTCACATATAATAGACCTAATTTATTACTACATGTCCTACTACTTCTGCTGCTGCTGCTACTACTACTACTACTACTACTACTACTACTACTACTACTACTACTACTACTACTACTACTACTACTACTACTACTATTAATACCGTACTACTAATAATATCGTTGCAAATAGGTGAAAGATTCCCGCAGTTATGTTAAACTCCATATTCTCTCACTCATCGTGCATATCTATGATGGAATAAGGTGGATTTTCATGGTGCAATTTGTAGCAACAACTTGTATTATAGATGCATGAGAGCAATTAAATTGACATGTTGATCATGACATCTTCAATTGTCCTCATGCATCGATGCAGACATAATATTATATGATAGTAACAAACAATTTTATTTCAAACAATTACATTTGATAGATGAATAAATATTTTAAATTTTATCAATTTAACAAACAATTTTATTTCATACAATTACATCTGATAGATGAATAATTATTTTAAATTTTAGTCCCTACTAGTAGTATTTCTACCAATGTGTTCACATTTCTTACAGAACTACTTTCCTTGTCACGGTATCTGCAATGATTTATTGATTTCTTGCTGATCTTTTCTGGCAATCCATACACCAGAGGCACATCCAAAAAAAAGAAGACAAAAGATATTATTGTTTCTAGTCTTTGTACATTGAAAAGTCCAGGGTCATGAAAACCCTTTGTCAGCGATTTACTGGCGGAATGTTTCCTTGAACTGATCAGTGAACTCGGGTTAATACACTTTCAAAATAAACATTACCATTGTGTCCGTGTTTGTATTAAACACAAATTGAATCTTTTGTTCGATTGAGGACCTAGTTGTTTACCCTCTAACGGCCACTACCCAGTAATTACTACGATAGAGTTACATGTTGTCGTTCTTTATGGCTTTCCCTATATGATATATTTACTGTTTTATTTTCCCCGTGTGTTTGCTTCCTGTGAATGCACTCAGAGAGAGAGAGCTGAAGTTAGGTCTGGCACTGAGCCAGACACGCTTCACGATCACCTGATCCCCCCCTACTTCCCCCTCCCCCAGCCTCCACCCCACTAGTCTACCTGGGCCGTAATACCTGTTTACCTGGTTGCCATGACACCAGTCACCTGTCACCGCGGCTCAATACTAGCCATGTGTGGGTCTTGTTGTGACCGGAATGCCATGTGATCCAAGATGTATGAGCAAGCAGGTAGTCGATTGGAGGAGGCAGATCAATCGTGGATGGCACAAACGTATTGTCTCCCCTCACTTCCCCCCCTCTCCCTCCCGTGTCATCCTCACGCCGTCCGAGCATCGAGACTTTACCCCGGGTAGGTAAGTATCGACTGACCCCCCTCCCTTATTGAACCTTCCCAAGGGGGCGGGAGCACGACACCAGGGGGGTACCTGCCTATCAAAACAGCATCGCAGCATTGTTTTTCTATTGGCTGATGCCGAGCTTACCTATTAGCCTGCGTTACGCATGGGTACACGGAATCGTAACGAGTTCCATTTCTCGCTAGTGCCGTCAGCTGAGCGAGTAAGACAGAGAATCGAGTCGGGTGTAGTCGAAGCAGGGTGGCCCTTTGTGTACGGTTCCCCACGTGGAGTGTTTGTTTATGTTTATGTCGTGATGTGGCTTTGCGTCGACAGGACGGGCACTCGTGTATACAGGGATAGGGCAATGACTGTCAGTGACTAAAACATTTTATTGTGTCCAGTAGCCAACCGACCTGTTATGTATATAATACACAGGTATATACGGAATACGGATCAGCAGCAAATTTGGAACATTCAATACAGAGATAATATCATTTTTGAAATGGTTTCCTTTCTGGGATCTGATGTCATGCGATTGATTAAAGAAAACTGACCGTATCGAGCCATTACACGGCTATTGTTAGCGGACATGCGAGGATGTTGTGAAATCTGCCGTGGCGTCATGACAAGACATATTGTCAACACAACACCAGTCACTCACGTCATGTCGTGTGTGTGACGCATTCTTGGAGACGATCAGTTGACACACAACACTTCTGTCGATTTGGAGGCCAATAATTGTGGATATTAATTAATAATTTAATCCGAGTGTGATGTCATCATGATCTCCCAAATGAGAAGGTTTTCTTTGGTGAGTGTATTTCCATACATTTGTTTTTCTCGTACGTGTGTTCACGCAACTAATATCGTTGAATAATAAACACCCAATATGATGGGGATATATCTAGGAACAATGGAGCACATGATTATGGTTATTTTTGTATAGTACTATTATAGATTATAGTTATTATCTGTATCTGTATCTTTGAAAGAATAGAACATCCAAATACATATTTTCAACATCCATAAAATTGTAATCAAAATTTATTTTATGTATTTTATTATATTTCTTGCTTACTTTAGCCTTGGGACTAATATGACCAGTTTCAATTGATTATATGTAGATGTAAGTTACTTATGGTTTGGAATAAGCTCTTTTAAGTACTAAGGTGCCCTAGTCTTGCCCAAATTATAATTATTGATTCAAATAGTACAACCCCGATTTCTAATAACTTTTCCCCATATATATCCATGTATTGTAGCCTTGACTCTGGATGTTATTACTAAAGATACTGTTATCAGACACCATATGTCCCCTGTAGGTGTGCACCAAGATAATGTCACAATAATATCAGCAGTGTTGTCTGACAAGAGTATTTCTTCAGAAGTTGTGGAAAAACCCATCGAACAGATTCAAATTTGACAGCATGTATAGATACTAGCCGGGTGAAAGATTACCGCAGCAACATTAAACTCCATATTCACTAACTCACTCAGATACTAGCCAATTATCACTCGTGTCACAATTTCATCACAATTTTTGGGTTTAATTGCTTTAATAATTGGATTCCCGCAGCGATGTTGAACTCCATATTCACTCACTACTTTAATAATTGTCTTATACTGCAGAAACTATCATTCATTCACAGCAAGTTTCTGCAGATTTACGGAAATCGGCTTATTTGTGGAGGTGTTGATTTATTTGCACTGGACGTGGCTTGGACTTTGTAGCCCCATACTCTGGGCTTGTTGTCCACTGAAATCACAATTGTCTGTTGCCGTGCTTGATAACTTCCTCTCAGCCAGATTTTAATAACATATTCATAATTTGTCAAACACTTTTATTGACTTGTATGTGTATGGAAGCTGGGAATTAAATATGACTTCACTGTGAACTCAAGAGTTTGCATCAAATGAAGACGATCATGGCACATGTGCGAAAGATTCACGCTGCGACTTAAAACAACAACTGATTAATTCAAATGAAGACGTCGTCATCAGTAAGCCTGCAGCAACAACCTGGGCATTGTTTCTTTAAGCTCTCGTATCCACTACGAGCCCACAGCACTCTCGTAAGTGCACAATCCTCATGTATTAAGAGATCGCTACGAGAGTCCTTATGGTCTGGTAGTAGATATGAAAGCTTCGAGAAACGATACCGCAGGCCTCCAACCATAGTTTCCCCAGATCTGGCATGTGGCCTCGCATTTAATCGTCAATACCTGTGATCAATCTTCTGTGAGTTGGGTAATAATTTCTGTTTGCGGGTGGCATCGATTCCAGCAACGTGGAGCTCTATAACGTACTTTGTCATGAGAGAACGGCAGGCATCGCGCCGTAGCTATGCAAATACAGATCAGAAAGATTCAGGCTTATTGGCAGATGGATTTGTTGGATGAAGTTTGAGGTGGCTTTCCAGGGCGCTATTAGAACAATGAGCTGCGAAAAACACGGGTATTACCACCGATTACATAGAAATACACCCTGATTGAATTTGTTCCCAGTAAGGAAATGACATATCAATGGTTGACTGGGTTGATAAATACCATTACGTATGACAATAGATGATGTGATCTATATGCCATTTGGGACTTATATCATGTGTGTTAAACACTTCACTGTTATTGGTTTGTGTTCATTGTTTGCATGTAATAATAATAATAATAATAATAAAATTAATATTTGTATAGCGCAAAAATCCAGCACAACGCTGCTCATGTGCTTAGTGTGAGTGAGTAAACAGAAACAATTGTCAGAAGGCGGAGGCAGAAACTGTCTAGTTGTCAAATGCCTGTTTGAAGAGCAATGTTTTAAGTCTGGTATTAAAAGCACCGAGTTCATTTGTCGAATGAAGTTCTAACGGGAGATTGTTCCAAATTCAGGGACTGTCATGTTGAATGCTTCAGTACTACTACCGACAGGTGTTTGTGACATATAAATGTCCCATACGGGTGAGAAAGATTCCTGCTGCGATGTAAAATAATAACTCTGTATGTCATAACATATCAGGTTGAATAGTTGTCCTAGGTACCTAATACAAATATACTGTCATGTTCATTGCTTCAAAGCAATAAATTGGCTGGTGTTCATAGGGTATAAGTACTGTCATATTTATCATGGTAAATGGGGGAAAGATTCCAGCAGCGACGTTAAACTCCATATTCACTCACTGTCATATTTAATGCATCACTGCTATTGGATGACGTCCCTCGTAGTACGCCGGTAAACAGTCGTATTGAACGCTTCACTGCTATTGGCTTTGTGTACCTTACACACATTACACTGTCATCATTGTCATGTTAAATGTTTTACTACGATTGGCTATTGTTTGTAGAGAGGTCTGCTGTTGTGTTGAAAGCTTCCCTTACCACTGCTATTTAGTATTTACTGATGTTCCTAGTACACATCTACCAATATCATGATTACGTTGACTGCATCGCTACTATTGGATATTCCCTAGTCCAATGCGTTATTGATAGGATATGCTGTCTGTAACATGGATCGTCGCAAATGGCTTTTTACACTTTATGTGCAATATATTGGCTAGTTTATCATCAATACTATTCACTTTTAAACCTTGTTTTTAACTCGCATATAGTAAATTAAACACTTGCTTTATCGTCGCAAATGGGTGAAAGATTCCCGCAGCGACGTTAAACTCCATATTCACTCACTCACTCCTGGTGAAAATGAAAAACATGCCACAAAAAGCACTAATTCAATAAATAATTTTTTTTCACAAATCCCAAAACAAACTGGAACATATTGAACATGAAATTGTATTAAGAATGTTTTGTAAATCCTGTCTGTCGCAGTGTTGGTTTACTAGCCAGTGCTTGCATAATTACTACAACACGCGAGGGCTACAGCTGTAAACTTACCAGTTAATAAAGCTGCTCTAAATTAAAAAACAAACCACAAATTAGAGGGATTAAAAAAAGTTTCCAGGCATTTGGTTATGCATGTCTGCTATTAAAATAAGTTCACAATTGTAACACTGATGTATTGTATTCAATCAGGTGACAATGATATCCCCGGACTGACCGACAAGACCATCCCCCGTCGCCTCGGACCCAAGAGAGCAAGCAAGATCAGGAAGCTGTTCAACCTGTCCAAGGAAGATGACGTCCGTCAATATGTGATCAGGAGACCTCTGCCCGAGAAGGAGGGTGCGTTGATTGGAATATTGCTTAACGTTGAGGCAGGAATATCTTGGCCCCAAGACCTGCTGGTTGTCTGTTGTTTGAGATTATCCAATCAGAACTTCTCCATCCTCGAACCACATGCTATTTTGTCTCCTTGCATCTGTCAAATACCCTGGGATAAATTTATATTTGGAACATCGTATGTGGATATATTTGTCGCAAATTGGTGAAAGATTTCTGCAGTGACGTTAAACTCCATATTTACTCACTCTTTGGATAATATCAACCAATCGGAGACCTTGGATTCAACCATCCTCGAAAACCCAAGCTGTTGTGACTCCACTACCTTCTGTCAAACACCCTGGGAAAACTGCCTATTCAGAAG